>WNWK01019272.1:21744-38142 GCA_009830355.1 Cherax destructor
CTGTCACCAATTATAGCAGCATTATTCAATAAATCCATTGAATCTTCTACCTTCCCATCAATTCTCAAAATAGCTAGGGTCACCCGATCCACAAAGGAGGTGACCAAACTGACTTGAATAATTATAGACCAATCTCAAATTTACCACTGCTTTCTAAAATCTTCGAAAAATTAATTCATAGACAGATCTATTCCTACCTCGTCTCACACAATGTACTCAACCCTGTCAATTTGGATTCAGGACTAACAAGAGCACAAACGATGCTATAACACACATGTTAGAGTTAATATACACCGCACTTGAGAAGAAAGAAGTTCCGCTGGGAATCTTCATAGACCTACGCAAAGAAGCCAGTACGTGTACACAAATGGAGAGAACTCTTCCACACAACAAATTACAGTCGGAGTCCCTCAAGGAAGTGTCCTGGGGCCACTCCTATTCCTCATTTACATAAACGACCTACCGAATGCATCACAACTACTCAAACCCATATTATTTGCAGATGACACAACATATGTCTTCTCTCACCCAAATCCAGTCATACTAGCCAACACAGTTAATGCCGAATTACAGAAAATATCAACATGGATGAAGACGAATAAGCTTACTCTCAATACTGACAAGACCTACTTCTAAATAACAAAAAAGGCACAATACCGTGACTGGAACAATACACACACAACCCGCACATATAAAAGAGAGGAGCTTACGACGACGTTTCGGCCCGACTTGGACCATTTACAAAGTCACACAAAGTCAGTGTGACTTTGTAAATGGTCCAAGTCGGGCCGAAACGTCGTCGTAAGCTCCTCTCTTTTATATGTGCGGGTTGTGTGTGTATAAGACCTACTTCATTCAGTTTGGAAACAAAGCTACAAATGTTCCACTTAACATAACGCTCAATGGTTCACCCATCACAAGACTCACAGAGGGAAAATTCCTAGGAATCCACCTTGACAGTAGTCTTAAATTCCAAACACACATACAACAAATATCCAAGAAAATTTCAAAGACAGTAGGTATATTATCTAAGATATGCTATTATGTGCCACAACCAGCTCTCATTGCACTATATCATTCTCTTATCTACCCTTATCTCACCTATGGAATCTGTGCATGGGGCTCAACAACATTAAATCACCTTAGACCACTCATAACCCAGCAAAAGGCTGCAGTCAGGATGATAAACTCCCACTCTAGACAGCATACTCCACCTATATTCAAAACTTTAAAACTACTCACCGTAAAAAATATTCATACCTATTCATGTGCCTTCTACATACATAAAACTCTACATGCTAATATCAACCCTCCGCTCAAATTTCTCCTCAACAACTTTAATAGGTCCCACGACCACAACACAAGACACAGATCACTATTTGACATACCCAGAGTCCATACTAACCAATGTAAAAATTCTATGCACATAAAGGGCCCCAGAATCTGGAATTCATTACCAGTAAATATTAAGTTAACCTTGTCGAAAAATCAATTCAAGACTCTTCTCAAAAATCACCTACTCACCCTATACTAAATACTCATACTGTAACAAACTTTCAAACCCAATGTTATTTTACTTAAGATAATCTCAGTTTTATATTGTCATCCTCCTTAACACTTGTTGCAATTTCATATCATCATATTGTCATTTAACCCTTTGACTGTCGGAGACCCCTTTCTGAAACTGTCATTCTGTCGGGAAATATTCGAAAAAAAAAAAAATTATTTTTTCTTATCAAAATGTTAAGATTATGTTTCTGATTGTTTTGGTCCTAAAAACAGATTTTTGCCATCAATATTTACCGAGATATGGAGGTGTAAAGTTGGCAGAAAATGAGCCGCGTATGGCAACAGCGGCGAATGCCACTCACTCGGTAAACATTTGTTTACTTCCATTCGTAGATTTCTTGTTTTTTTCACTATTTTCTTTTTTTACGTAACTTATGTGGCCTGTGAGACCAAGGTAAGGTGCAATGTATATATATACATTCGTTGTATGCAACACAATAATAGCATAAACATTAGTATCTTTATATTGTTTACAAAACTTGTTTACAAAAACCAACAATACAAAAAAATCTTTATTACTATTGTTTTATAATATATATACAAATGTACAGTCACTGGACATGTTCATAGACATTCTGCAGCTTGTGGAACTCTTTGAAACATGGTTCCATGCACAGTGGTGTTTTACATTCCTCACACATAAAACGAGTGTCTGCATTTTTGTGGGTGTTTTTTTGTATATGCACAGACAAAACATCTCTTCTGAGCAGTTTTCTTCAAAGTAGCAGCAGGCAGTTGTGTTAGGTAGTTATCCTAGGTTCATGGTCGTCTGGGTCGTCATTCCTTCCTTCCTACATTCCTTCCTACCTTACCTACCTACCTCCTTCCTTCCTCCTCCTACCTACCTCCTACCTACCTACCTACCTACCTACCTCCTACCTTCCTTCCTTCCTTCCTTCCTACCTACCTCCTACCTACCTACCACACCCTACCTCACCTACCTACCCTACCTACCTACCTACCTACCTTCCTTCCTTCCTTCCTTCCTTCCTTCCTTCCTTCCTTCCTACCTACCTTTCATCTCGTCCTTCCTTTCTTCCTTCTGGTTTCTATATATACACACAGTCACTGGACACGTGCCTAGAACTGCTATAAGCTTCTGGAAGCTGGTTGTTGTGTCTGGGTCATCATTCCGACCTTCCTTCATTCCTTCTAACCTTCTTTCCTACATTCCTTCCTTTCATCTCGTCCTTCCTTTCTTCTGGTTTCTATATATATACATATATAATCACTGGACACTTCATAGAATTGCTATTAGCTTCTGGAAGCTGGTTGTTGTTTCTGGGTCGTCATTCCTTCCTTCCTTCCTTCCTTCCTTCCTACCTTCCTTCCTACCTTCCTTCCTACCTTCCTTCCTACCTTCCTGCCTTTCTTCCTGCCTTCCTTCCTGCATTCCTACCTACATTCCTTCCTTTCATACCGTCCTTCCTTCTTTTCATCTCCTTCCTTCCTTCCTTCTGGTTTCTATATATACGCATATATAGTCACTGGACACTTCATAGAACTGATATTAGGCTTCTGGAAGCTGGTTGTTGTGAGTGTGTGGACTTGTAAATATGCTGAGTCAGGGTGCGGCTGCTGTCAAAATGACATATTATACCACCACTCACCTGTCAACACCCATGGGGTCCCTTGCTCTTCTTCCCCACAGTCCTTCCTACCTACTTACGTACCTACTTACGTACCTACTTACGTACCTACTTACGTACCTACTTACGTACCTACTTACCTACTTGCTTACCTACTTGCTTACCTACTTACCTATTTGCCTACCTACTTACCTACCTACTTACTTGCCTACCTACTTCCCTTAGGGCTTGAAGCTGTGTGTGGAGACATCTAAATTTGCGGAGTCAGGGTAAGGCAGTTGTCAAAATGACATATTATACCATTACTCACCATCCTCACTGCTGTCAACCTGTCAACACAAAAGGGGACCCATGTCTGCTTCCCCACAACCTCCTTCCTAGCTTCCTTTCTTCCTTCATTCCTTCCTTCCTTTCTTACATATTTCCTTCCTTCCTTCCTCTCATCTCTTCCTTCCTGCCTTCCTTTCTTCCTTCATTCATTCATTCCTTCTTTTTTTCTTCCTTCCTTTCTTACTTCTTTTGTTCCTTCCTTTCTTACTTCTTTTGTTCCTTCCTTCTTCACATCTCTCCTTCCTTTCTTACTTCTTTTGTTCCTTCCTTCTTCACATCTCTCCTTCCTTTCTTTCTTACTTCTTTTGTTCCTTCCTTCCTCTCATCTCTCCTTTCTTTCTTTCTTCTTTCCTTCCTTCCTTTCCTCCTTCCTTCTTCTTTCCTTCCTTCCTCTCATCTCTTCTTTCCTTCCTTCCTTTCATCTCTTCTTTCCTTCCTTCCTTTCATCTCTTCCTTCCTTCCTTCCTCTCATCTCTTCCTTCCTTACTTTCTTTCTTCCTTCCTTCCTTCCTTCTGGTTTCCTGGGCATTTCTTTCGGTCACAAACTCCTCAAAACCATGAAATTCATCTTCAGAGACACTTCCATCTGTGTTAGAGCTATCACTGGGGAAGAGAAGAGTCCCAGATTCGCCGGGGAGTCAGATATTTCTTACGCTAGGGATGCTGAACATGGACTACTGAAATGGCTTTCCCACAATGCACCACTGGCTGCCCGATTTTTTTTATACTGCGCACACTGACCACACAGACCCATTCTCTCACATGTGGGCCTACCAGCTTTCTCCCACTTGATTTGAGGCCGCTAGAATTTAGGCGTATAAATACGTCCGAAACATTGGCTCTTAAGACGTATACATGTATATACGTCCGAAACAGTCAAAGGGTTAAAATAGTATAGTATCATCATTTTGTTAATTTGAAATAAAATATATAACTAGAAGAAACTCAATAAATTTCTCTAGTATTGTTATTTTACTAGTATAGCATCAACATATTGTAACTTGAAATAAAATATACAACTAGAAAAAACTCAACCAATTTCTCTAGTATTGTCTTTTAATAGTATGTATAATCATATTGTAATTTGAAATAATATATAACTAGAATAAACTCAATCAATTTCTCTAGTATTAAGTACTTAGTGAACAAGTCTTTAGAATAAGCTGCCCCTAATGCCATGGCATGCCAGTGGCTCTCCTTGCATTACAGTTTTATAATTGTAACTACCAATAACTCTGTATACTTGTAACTTGCATCGAAATAAAAATATTATTATTATTAGATTGCAGAGTAGTAATTGCGGATGTTCTGAACAGTGAGTAAGTTTAGGTCTTTGAAGAGTGGGGAGGGGAGGGGTGTTGTCTAGCGTTGGATTGCGTGATAATTCTTACTGTGGCTTTTTGTTGGGTTATTATTGGCTTTAGGTGGGTAATTGCTGTTTATCCCCAAGCACAAATGGCATATGTGAGATAGGGATAGATGAGTGAATAGTACAGTGGACCCTCGGTTAACGAAAAAAATTCATTGCAGAAGCCTGCTCAAGTGCCATTACCGAACGAATTTACGTCCTTAAGAAATAATGTCATGTAGGTTAGTCTATTTCAGACCCCCAAAACTACACTTCCACAAGAACTTACAAAATTATACTTACGTAATTGCACGATTTCCGGGGTATTCGTTAACCGAGGGTCCACTGTATAGTGTGAGTAGGGCTGATTGTGGTACATAGTAACGTATCTTAGAGAGGATCCCCACAGTTTTGGACACTTTCTTTGTTATGTGTTGGATATGCTGAATGTTGAAGAGAGAGAGTAAAACAATTGAAGTTAAATCATATTTATAAAATTGCTCACAAACAGTGTTCAGAATAACTTGCAGCCAAGTTTGTCAAGGCTCAAAACCAAAGCAAGTACAGTATAATACAGTGGGACCCCGGAAATCGGCCTTAATCCGTTCCAGGAGCTAGGCCTAAAATCGAACTGGCCGATTTCTGAACCATTATTTCCCATAAGAAATAATGTAAATACAATTAATCCGTTCCAGACACCCAAAAATATTCACAAAAAATAAATTTTATAGAGAATAACTAGTTTTACATACACAAACCACATAATAACAAAACATAATAACACATAATAAAACCAAATAATAATAAATAAGATGATAATAAATAACATTTACTTACCTTTATTGAAGATACTTGCTGGCATCTGGAAGATAGGGATGGCTTAGTGTTTGGAAGGGGAATCCCCACTCCCTGCATGCCTGCTACACTCCCTGCTACACTCCCTGCAACACTCCCTGCAACACTCCCTGCAACACTCCCTGCAACACTCCCTGCAACACTCCCTGCAACACTCCCTGCAACACTCCCTGCAACACTCCCTGCAACACTCCCTGCAACACTCCCTGCAACACTCCCTGCAACACTCCCTGCAACACTCCCTGCAACACTCCCTGCCTTCCTGTTGATTTGCTTTTGCCATATATCCTGGCAAGTTCCCCCACACGTAATGCCACTCTCATTTTTCTACTATCTCCTTCTTCAGTTCGATGGTGTTCCTCACGTTCTTAACCACGGGGGTGCCACTAGGAAGCTTCTTTGGACCCATGGTGACTTATTTCACAGTGACAATCACTTAATCACCAATAAACACAATAAATTTATTGTGAAATGTTTGAATGAGCACTCTGGGTAATGTTTACTCAAAGGTAAACATCGCTAGACTGGCTCACGACGCCTGCGCGGCGAGGCGCGCAAGCGCGGGGCAGGCGGACAGGTCTGGTACACGGGCCGATAATAGGGGCAGGGCCAATAATCGGGCCAAAATTAGGCAGAAAAAAGCGATCGATATCCGAGCAGGTCGATAATCAGACCGGCCGATTTCCGGGGTCCCACTGTACTAGGGGAAGAGAACAACACATAGGGAAAGAGAACAACACATAGGGGAAGAGTACCCATAGTAGGAAGTTATGCTTCAAACACCTTTTATTGTACAGCAATAAAGGATGGAATGAACTGCCTGCACATCATAGCATGAGCCAGTTTAGGAAGAGAGCCAAAAGGTACCTAGTATACCTGGAGAGGGTTCCGGGGTCAACACCCCCACGGCCCGGTCTGTGACCAGGCCTCATGGTGGATCAGAGCCTGATCAACCAGGCTGTTACTGTTGGCCACACGCAACCTGACGTACGAACCACAGCCCGGCTGGTCAGGTACGACTTTAGATGCCCGTCCAGTGCCTGCTTGAAGACAGCCAGGGGTCTATTGGTAATTCCCCTTATGTATGCTGGGAGGCAGTTGAACAGTCTTGGGCCCCTGACACTTATTGTGTTCTCTTATCATGCTAGTGCCACCCCTGCTTTTCATTGGGGGGATGTTGCATCGTCTGCCAAGTCGTTTGCTTTCATAGGGAGTGATTTTCGTGTTCAAGTTTGGTACTAATCATTCTAGGATTTTCAAAGTGTATATAATCATGTATCTCTTCCGCCTGCATTCTAGGGAGTACAGGTTGAGGAACTCAAAGTGTTCCCAGTAACTGAGGTGTTTTATCGCAGTTATGTGTGCCGTGAAGGTTCTTTGTATATTTTCTAGGTCAGCAATTTCACCTGCCTTGAAAGGTGCTAGCCTAGATAGAACAAGCAACCTGAAGTGTGTCATCATGGGCTTGGTATCCCTAGTTTTGAAGGTTCTCATTATCCATCCTGTCATTTTTCTAGCAGATGCGATTGATACAATGTTATGGTCTATGAAGGCGAGATCCTCTGACAAGATCACTCCCAAGTCTTTTACATTAGTTTTTCGCTCTATTGTGTGGTTAGAATTTGATTTATACTCCGATGTAGTTTTAATTTCCTCATTTTCCATATCGGGGTAAGTAAACTTCATATTGTTTTCTGCAGCCCATTTAAAGATTTGGTTGATGTCTGCTTGGAGTCTTGCAGTGTATTCAATGGAGGACACTGTCCTGCAAATTTGAGTGTCATCTGCAAAGGAAGACATGGCACTGTGGCTTATATCCCTGTCTGTCAGATATGAGGATGAGGAACAAGATGGGAGCGAGTACTGTGCCTTGTGGAACAGAGCTTTTCACTGTAGCCGCCACAGACTTTACTCTGATTACTACTACTCTTTGTGTTCTATTTGTTAGGAAATTATAGATCCATCTACCAACTTTTCCTGTTATTCCTTTATCAAGCACTTTGTGCGCTATTACACCATGGTCACACTTGTCAAAGGCTTTTGCAAAGTCTGTGTATACTACATCTGCATTTTGTCTTCTAGAGCATCCAGGACCTTGTCATAGTGGTCCAATAGTTGGGACAGACAGGAGCGACCTGCTCTAAACCCATGTTGCCCTGAGTTGTGTAACTGATGTTTATCTAGATAGGTGGCGATCTTGCTTCTTAGAACCCTTTCAAAGATTTTTATGATATGGGGCATTAGCACTATCGGTCTGTAGCTCTTTGCTATTGTTTTACTGCCCCCTTTGTGGAGTGGGGCTATGTCTGTTGATTTTAGCAGCTGTGGGATGACCTATGTCCAGATGACAGTGCTCTGTTAGTGTCAGGTAAAGACCCACAAGATATAGCTAATGTATTAACACTGGAACTAGAGTCCTGCAGCAAATGGTTAATAGACAACAAACTATCGTTACATCTCGGGAAAACAGAAGCCATACTCTTTGGCACAAAATATAAACTGAGAAGGGTAAATAATTTTAATGTCCAGTGTAATGGGGAACCCATCACTTCAGTTTCCTCAGTAAAATATCTGGGAATCCCCTTTGACCCATGCATGTCAGGAGAATTGATAAGGAACAGTGTAGTAAAGAAAGCGAATGCCAGACTGAAGTTCCTCTACAGACAAGCACAGTGTATACCTACTGAGGCTCGCAGGACCCTATGTCTAGCCCTTATACAATGTCATATGGACTACGCTTGCTCTTTATGGTACTCTGCCTTGACAAAAAAACTGAAAGATAAACTGCAAATCACCCAGAACAAAATGGTAAGATTCATCCTGGACCTGGGCCCAAGAGAACATGTAGGCCAGGATAAATTACAACAATTGGATATGCTGAAGATTGAAGACAGAGTAAAACAACTAAGTTAAATCAAGTTTATAAAATTGCTCACAAACAGTGTCCAGAATATCTTGCTGCCAATTTTGTCAAGGCTGGGAACCAAAGCAGACATAGTACAGTAGACCCTCATTTAGCACGGTAGTTACGGTCCTGAAAACATCGTGTTAGGTAAAATCGTGTTAGATAATTAAAAGAACTTATGGGAAAAATAGGGTTACAGTCCTGAGAGTCCCCAAAAAGCCAAACAAGTTTTTTTTCGACCAACAGATCTTACAAATATAAAAGAGAATATGTAATTGTTGTTCATTATCGTGATGTATTATGTTGTTTTTACTGCTTAAGACTACAAATGTAACAGAAATAATAGTATTTACCTTAAATTGTGGGTGCTGATGTTTGTGGATGATTGTGAAGAGAGTGGAGAGTTATGCTGTGGCCCTACTGGGCTGAGGTGGATAGTAGAGATTCTGGAACTGAAGTCGATGGTTGTACTGAGTGTCTCTAACTTTAATAAAGTCATTCAGTAAGTCAGTCCATTCAGTAAGTCAGTTAAGTCAGTCAAGTCATTCAGTAAGTCAGTCAGTCAAGTCATTCAGTAAGTCAGTCAGTCAAGTCATTCAGTAAGTCAGTCAGTCAAGTCATTCAGTAAGTCATTCAGTAAGTCAGTCAGTCAAGTCATTCAGTAAGTCAGTCATTCAGTAAGTCAGTCAGTCAAGTCATTCAGTAAGTCAGTCAGTCAAGTCATTCAGTAAGTCAGTCAGTCAAGTCATTCAGTAAGTCAGTCAGTCAAGTCATTCAGTAAGTCAGTCAGTCAAGTCATTCAGTAAGTCAGTCAAGTCATTCAGTAAGTCAGTCAAGTCATTCAGTAAGTCAGTCAAGTCATTCAGTAAGTCAGTCAAGTCATTCAGTAAGTCAGTCAAGTCATTCAGTAAGTCAGTCAAGTCATTCAGTAAGTCAGTCAAGTCATTCAGTAAGTCAGTCAAGTCATTCAGTAAGTCAGTCAAGTCATTCAGTAAGTCAGTCAAGTCATTCAGTAAGTCAGTCAAGTCATTCAGTAAGTCATTCAATAAGTCAGTCAAGACTTACCTACCGCAGGCAACCGCAAGCTCAAAATTTTTCCCCTCCAGCGAATCGCGTAATATAAGGTTTACGTCGTGTTAGATAAAAATGTGCCGCAATTCTTCAATCGCGTAATACCCAAAACGCGCAACATAAAGTCGTGCTAAATGAGGGTCTACTGTACTAGGGGGAGAGAGCACAACTTTGTAGTACCCACAGTCAGTGGCCAGGCTTCAAACACCTTTTATTGTACAGCAATAAAGGAATGGAACATACTGCCTGCACATGTCAAAGGCAGTCGTAGCATGAGCCAGTTCAAGAAGAGAGCCAAAAGGTACCTAATGAATGTAGCGACAGAAAGGGAGGAGAATGATTTTTAATTTTTTTAACTAACACACAGACCTTAATAACTACAGGCCGATATCTAACTTACCCCTTTTCTCCAAAATCTTTGAAAAATTAATTCATAGACAAATATATTCCTACCTCACCTCCAACAGCATACTCAACCACTGTCAATTTGGATTCAGGCCTAATAAAAATACAAATGATGCCATTATACACGTTAGAAATAATTTACACCGCCCTTGAGAAAAAAGAAATCCCAGTGGGAATCTTCATTGATTTACGTAAAGCTTTTGATACAGTTGACCATGATCTGTTACACCTAAAATTATCACACTATGGTATAAGAGGACACTCCCTCAACTACCTAAAATCATACCTTAGCAACAGAAACCAATATGTGTACACAAATGGAGCTAGCTCCACAGCGCAAACTATTACCGTAGGTGTCCCACAGGGAAGTGTTCTTGGCCCACTACTCTTTCTCATTTACATTAACGACCTACCAAATGCATCTCAACTACTCAAACCCATACTTTTTGCAGATGACACTACATACGTTATCTCGCACCCTAGCCCAGACATACTAGCCAACACTGCAAATACTGAATTGCAGAAAATATCTACCTGGATGATGACCAACAAACTTACTCTCAATATTGATAAAACCTATTTTATCCAGTTTGGGAACAGAGCTACAAACGCACCACTTAACATAATGATAAACGGGTCCCCTATCGCAAAACTCAAAGAGGGAAAATTCTTAGGAATCCATCTTGACAGTGGCCTCAAATTTCAGACATATATACAACAAATTTCCAAGAAAGTCTCAAAGACCGTGGGAATACTATCCAAGATACGGTACTATGTTCCACAACCAGCTCTCCTTACCCTATATCACTCACTCATTTACCCATACCTCACCTATGGAATCTGCACATGGGGCTCTACATCAATAACTCATCTCAGACCACTAATAACACAACAAAAGGCAGCAGTTAGAATGATAACAAATTCACACTCCAGACAACATACTCCACCAATATTCAAAAACCTAAACTTACTCACCATACAAGACATCCATACTTTTTACTGTGCCTATTACATACATAGAAAACACTATGCAAACATTAACCCACCACTCAAACTTCTCCTTACCAATTTTAACAGGACACATGACCATAACACTAGACACAGATCACTCCTCTATGTTCCCCGTGTCCATCTAACACTATATAAAAACTCAATGCATATAAAAGGCACGAAAATTTGGAATTCATTACCTGTCATTGCCAAAGAAACCCTGCCTGTATCCCAATTCAAAACGATGCTAAAAAATCACCTTCTCACCCAAAGCTAAATGCTCAATATCAAACATTCTCAACAAAGTAGAATAATCACTTAAAGTAAAAACCTGACTAATCACTTAAATGTAAAAACCTGTTACGATTAATACATACTAAGCTAACTATTACCATAACATTTACATTATAATGACCACGTAAACTGTAACTGCAATGCAACTAATTGTTTTAAATTGTTATCTCACTCAATTAGTTGCATTGCTACAATTAATTGATATTTTCAACTTATATTCAAACTTTATAACTTAGATACGCAATTATACTTATTTTATAAATTGTCAACCATAACTTTTTACCATGTAGTCTAGAATAAAGTAGTCTTAAGAATGCCCACAATGCACAGCATATTAGGGACTTTTGGCATGTACATCTCATTAAGAAATATATCTTGTCTACCATGTATCATTGTACCATGTCACAATAAAGTATTATTATTATTATTATAAATAACTCATTTTACCTTATTCCTAGTATACATATATCCTTTATAATATAACAACATATATCTCCTACAATGTATAATATTAAGGTACTAAAAGGACCCCAATGGAAATAAGTCACTCTGTCTGACTTTTTGGGTTATCCTAGGTCCTCTACACATATGCTGCTATGTATGATAATCCATGTAAATGTATTTGTGTACACCTGAATAAACTTACTTACTTACATGCTCCCTCTCCATAGTGAATGTAGCTACAGAAAGGGAGGAGAGTGATTTCTTGTATAGTTAACATATATGTACCTATTACTTTCATCTGATGCTCTCTATGTAAATAATTTGGTTTACCTTATTCCTAGTACAGTGGACCCCCGAGTATCGGCCGTAATCCGTTCCAGGAACTCTATTAGGACTTAAGGTATCAAAGCCCTATCTGGGGTTACTTCTCTTCTTGGTCTTTTACTGGCACTAGGACCAGCTTGAGAGTCACTGGACCCCTGTCTCACAAAATAACTGTCCACAGTCCTCTGTTTCTGATGCCTCTTTAACATGTCCCTGAAGTGTAATATTGCTCTGCACTCAGTTCCTCAAGCTTCAACATCCGTGCGCACGGTGGATGTCTGGGCACCCGGAGGGCTCCAGGTGGGAACAACCAACAGCCCCTCCCAGCAAACAGAGGGCCTGGGATCTGCAATTAAATTGGCGTCCACCAGGACGTTGACACGTCCCCAGGGCAGCTCTCCCTTGGGCTGCTAGCGGAGTCGCTGACCTCTTGGACCTCTTGGGGAGGGTCGATGGTGCTCCTGCAAGCAGCAGATCCTGGCGCAACCTGCTGCTGTTTGCAATGGCTGTCTGGCTGTCCTGCCGAAGAGGGACAGGCACCTAGCAACATCTGTTGTTGGGGCAATGGATGCATTCCCTAGAATGTTTGTTAATTGCTCATTACTCTGTAATTTGTTCATGATTGTAACCATGTATGGACATGTTTAGGATTCATTACCTTTGTAACTGTCATGATTGTGACCAGCTCTACCTGGAGCGCATTACCTTTGTAACTTGTCATGATTACCTGGAGTTTACCTGGAGAGAGTTCCAGGGGTCAACGCCCCTGCGGCCCGGTCTGTGACCAGGCCTCATGTTGGATCAGAGCCTGATCAACCAGGCTGTTACTGCTGGCCGCACGCAGTCCAACGTACGAACCACAGCCTGGCTGGTCAGGCACCGACTTTAGGTGCCTGTCCAGTGCCTGCTTGAAGACAGCCAGGGGTCTATTGGTAATCCCCCTTATGTATGCTGGGAGGCAGTTGAACAATCTTGGGCCCCTGACATTTATTGTGTTGTCCCTCAACGTGCTAGTGGCACCCCTGCTTTTCATTGGGGGGATGTTACATCGTCTGCCGAGTCTTTTGTGACCAGATCTAGTTCATTACCGCTGTAACTTGTTCAGCTATCAAAACTTTGGAGTCCAGTCCCTGGACCAATTATGTACCTCTGTAATCTTTTGACTACCGCCCACAGGATGGGTATGGGGTGCATAATAAAGATATTAAACTAAAAAAACTGAATTTATGTGTACCTATACCTGAATAAACTTACTCCATTGACGTTCCACACTTTTGAGAGACCTACAAATTATGTTTACCTTAATTCCGCCATCATACCTACTGTGTTTGGAGCGAGACAGAAAATTATGTCAGAATCTGTGGCAGACTTAAGGTCTTCTTCCATTTGTTCCCAGCTCGGTGGTTGTGGTCTAGCCGGGAAAAATGACTTTTTTAATCTAAACATATTCCTGTGGTTTGTTGTTTGTTGGGCGCTGTATGATCCTTCTTTGTTGGGTTTATCAAGGCCACTGACAGCATAAGCCGTATCGAGCCCGACTTCTCGATGGTACGAGGAAGATTTGTTGCCCAAGGCTGGGCCATGAAAGAAAAGGAACAAAAGTTCCTTTTATAAATAAAGATAGAAACTTGAAAAGTTTCCGATTAGATCCGGTGGACCCCCTTGTCAAGCCCCAGCAAAGCGGGACCCCCACACCCCAACCTGAGTACAGTAACCGGCTTTCCACCAAAGACCGTTAAATAATTATCCGCAGAGCGGAAAAAATGGAGCTGGGTGAAAGTAAGCCGATGAACAGGTGCCCCTCCTGTAGAGTGCTCGGCGGGCAAAATACTAGATGAGGACAAGCGTCCCAGAGAGAACGGGGGAAATTTGTCACTGATACTCAGGCGAGAGAGAGACGTCCACACCCGACGAAGGCTGGCGCAGAAGTCCTCCCGTTGGTCGCTGTATGATCCTCGTAGGTTCAACTTCTTTGTTGGGTTTATCAGGGCCACTGACAGCATAAGCCATATCGAGCCCGGCTTCCCGATGGTCGGGTAAGTAAGTTTATTCAGGTATACACAAATGTAAAGTAGTAGTAAAGTAAAGTAAATTTTATTTCATTGCAATTTTACATAGATATTGGTAGTTACAATCATAAACTGAAGTGCAAGGAGAGCCACTGACGTGCCATGGCTACCGAATGCATCACAACTACTCAAACCCATTTTATTTGCAGATGACACAACATATGTCTTCTCTCACCCAAATCCAGTCATACTGGCCAACACTGTTAATGCCGAATTACAGAAAATATCAACATGGATGACGACTAACAAGCTTACTCTCAATACCGACAAGACCTACTTCATACAGTTTGGAAACAAAGCCACAAATGTTCCACTTAACATAACGCTCAATGTGTGCTTAATTGTGCACTTATTGAGGAATATAGAGATAGACAGTATAATAACCTATGTGAAATGTCAAGATATCTTATTCATGAAATAAGATACCAATTGTACTAAGCAAATTTCCTAAATTTGCTTGTAACAGAGTTAGTTTGATATCTTTATTATGCACCCCATACCCATCCTGTGGGCGGTACCTTGTAACAGATAATTGAAATGTAGATATAAACCCAAATGTACAATTGTTAACCCCTTTGGGGCCTAGTGCCTAGGCCTTTTGTGTATCCATATGCTCTTGCGCTACCGTCCACAGGATGGATATGGGGTGCACAATAAACTAGCCACTTCGGTGGCAAAATCTAAATCAATGGTTCACCCATCACAAGACTCACAGAGGGAAAATTAATAGGAATCCACCTTGACAGTAACCTTAAATTCCAAACACACATACAACAAATTTCCAAGAAAATCTCAAAGACAGTAGGCATACTATCTAAGATACGCTATTATATGCCACAATCAGCTCTCCTTGCGCTATATCATTCACTTATCTACCCTTATCTCACCTATGGAATCTGTGCATGGGGATCAACAACATTAAATCACCTTAGACCACTCATAACCCAGCAGAAGGCTGCAGTCAGAATGATAACAAATTCCCACTCTAGACAGCATACTCCACCAATATTCAAAAGTCTAAAACAACTCACCGTAAAGAACATTCATACTTATTCTTGTGCCTACTACATATATAAAACTCTACACTCTAATATAAACCCTCCGCTCAAAATTCTCCTCACCAACTTTAATAGGACCCATGACCACAACACAAGACACAGATCACTTTTTTATATACCCCGAGTTCATATCAATCTATGTAAAAATTCTATGCACATCAAGGGCCCCAGAATCTGGAATTCATTACCAGTAAATATTAAGATAACCTTGTCTGAAAATCAATTTAAGACTCTACTCAAAAACCACCTACTCACCCAAAACTAAATAATCATACTGTAAACTACTTTCAAAAATGCTCAATATTACTTTCCTATAAGATAATTTCATTTTTTAGTAATATGTTACTATTATGTTACCCCCTACTCACCCAAAACTAAATACTCATACTATAAGTATGAGTATGAGTAGTTATAGAATCACATCAAATCTTATGATTACAGGAATTGATCCTGATATCAACCTATTATTAAATGACTTACATGATTCCAACAGCAACTGTAACTATTACACAGCAGATCAAGCAAAGACATTACTCAGAGCCAACAATAACATAACTATCTTCAATTACAATGTTAGATCTTTGAGCAAACATTATGATGACCTCACAGCACTACTCCAATCCCTCCAGACCAATATGTCAATCATCACACTCACTGAGACCTGGCTGAAGCATGATACTACAGATGTCTATGCCATCCCAGGTTACACAGCCATTCACAATTGTAGGACAGATCAGCGAGGGTGGAATAGCTATATATTACTCAGATCAACTTGAATGTATCAACAACTCTTGCATAAGGGATGAGCATGGAGAATATATTATAGCTAAATTTAAATCAAAAGACCTGCAAAACCCCTCACAGTGATAAACATCTACAGATTACCACAGTCAAACATTCACCATTTTAGTGAAAAACTAGGTAACCTAATAACTGATGCACACATGAACAAAGACCATTTGCTGCTCACAGGAGACTTCAATATAAATCTCCTACATGACCAGGACCCACAAGTAACAGAATTCACAAACACTATGAGCAAATGCTTGTTACTACCAACAATATCAAAACCTACAAGAATCTCCGAGACTAGTACCTCATTACTAGACCACATCTGGACTAATACTATAGCCCCCCTAAAATCAGG
>WNWK01019273.1:0-38139 GCA_009830355.1 Cherax destructor
GGATTATTAAGGCAACGTTAGATATTAACCCCGAGCTCTACCCCCCTAAAAAAAGGTAGTTATAGGCCAATTTTAGGCAAGCATTGGTTATGTTAGCTAGAGACAACTGGCAGCCCACACTTGAATCGGGGGCAGTGTGGCGGTCACAAAATCGTGACCTACGTTCTTACCAGACCACCCCTTGACAGAACAAACGTGCTGGATCAAGCACCACACCCCACGTGACCCAACATCTGTCCTGGGGCCCGGGGGGAAAAATCCCGGAAGTACCAGGAAAAATTGCCTCCCCCCGGGCCCATTACAGTAAACTGGCTTTCTTTCCCCAGTATCTGGCCAGTTTTCTGGGGGAAACGTTAGTGAGTTATCTGTGGGTCTTAAGCAGACGGACGCCTTTGTGTAGGTATGTACCAGCGTCGTCTCTTAAGTTCAGTGGGGAACCCCAGTGTTACTTACTGCATATATTACTCAAGGGACATCCTGGAAAACCAGGGAACTCTGAGGTGCAGGCAGGACACAAATTTCCCCCCCATCTTTGCAGACAAAGTTTCTCCACTGCACATGGTTTTGGGGGAGGGGTTTATTAAGAAAGGGACACATAGCCCCCTTTTTAATTCAAGTAAAAACCCCTTCCAGTATTGTGTAGGCAGGGGGATTCCTTACTGCAATTAGATAGAAATTTGTCCAAAAGACTTGTAAGTCTGAGAGAAGTGTCTCAGATTTTTGGTGTCAACAGTGCTTGCCCAGAGTGCAACTTACAAGGGGGCACCCCAAAACAAGTTTCTATAACCAATTTCAGTGGCAAGGGAAAAGAGGGTGTGCTATCCCCGACCCAAAAACCTAAGAACAGGCCCCGGGTCGGGGGGGTTTACCACTCAATTTCCACACCTTTTTTTCCCCAGACCACTCATCAGGAAGCCGAAGTGACAGAAAAACGAACCCGCCAGCAAGTGTTTTTTAGCATCACGTATGATACGGCGAGCAATAGCTCTCTTCTGTTGGGGAAATCAAGGAGTTTTTGTGGTTCTGTTATACCGATACCTGCCCCATGCAGCGCTTTAAACCCCACTGCCCGGCCTGAATTTAAACCAAAGGGCCCCCTTTTGAGGATGTTTCCCCCGGGTTTTTTGGGGAACAGAATGTGAAGCCGGGGAAGAGGAGGACGAAAAGA
The DNA here is from genome assembly GCA_009830355.1 of Cherax destructor. Classification (NCBI taxonomy): domain Eukaryota; kingdom Metazoa; phylum Arthropoda; class Malacostraca; order Decapoda; family Parastacidae; genus Cherax; species Cherax destructor. Next base: position 1,169 of record WNWK01019273.1, read on the forward strand.
GATAAAAAAACCTCATCAAGGGGGGGCGAGGGGGGAACCCCCAAAAAAGGCAGTAAGATGTGCGTAAAGGCCCCTTTTTGGCCGGTCAAATTCCAAAAGCGTGGGCAATGAGGAGGTGGAAAAACAGGGGACTTTAGGATGGGGAAATGATTGCTGTCATGTAAGTCCGGAAGGACAGGGAAGAAAAGGACAGTTGATGAAAGCAGATGGAAAGATCGATGCGGGAAAAAAGAATGAGTTGGGGATCAAAATGGGTAGGAGCCCCCGTTTTAAAACATGGAGGGGAAGAAAGCAAGGAATGCCCCAACGGCCACGGGAGTCACAGTGCGCCCCCCCCCAAAAGAAAGTGGTGTGCGAATCAACATCTGGGATAGACAACCCCCCGAAGGGGAGAGATATAAAGAACAGTGTATACCACTTATTCAAGTGGATACGGGGGGGTGTAATGAAAGGGAAAAAAAGGGACATGACTGACGGTATGGAACACCAGTGCATATAAGAGAGCACTTTCTTAAAAAGGTTCCATGGAAAAAAAGGATCCGATGAATATAACAAATTATAGCCAAAAAAGGGCCTGATAACAGTGGATTGTAATTTGGGTTCTTGCAAACAGACCCCAATAGGGAAAACTGGGAGAAAAACACCTGAAGCTCACCCCTTTTCCCCCCCTGAGGCCCGGATTTCCCCCGCAAATAAGCCATGATTTATGGAAAAAGATAAAAGGGGGAAATGAGAGGAAGCAGGGCTAGGGTTGAAAAGTCCCGGTGGAGGCGCGGGAAAACCTGTAATCAGAGAGGGGGGAGGACGTTGTAAGGAAGGGGGGGTTTAGACGAAGAAGAAAATGGGAACCCCCAGAGGGGGTACTGCCCCTCATCGGCCCAGTTCAAATATATTCTGCAAAAACTTCCAGTGTTTCAAACCCCAAAAATGCAGAAGGGGGATTTTTTTAGAAATGGAAGAAACCCCGGGGGGGCCCTTGACCTCTAAAGAGAGGACGAGGAGATAGAAGAGGAAACTGTCATAGGGACTTGGGGGGGGACGGGGGGTGAAGGTAGTGAGGGGAGGATAACCCCCCACACGTTACAGAACTAGTCGGGGGGCGAAGAACCTGGCAATGGGTTTTTTTTCCGGGCTTATAAGGGGGGCCCTTTTGGGTTTTTGGTAAAAAACGGGGACGTGTAGAATAGAACTGGCAAGTGAATAGGGAAGGGGTTTTGGATAGTATGGGAACCCCCGGTGGGGCCTTTACCCAAAAACAAAAAAAAGGATTCGAGACAGGGGTGATTTAGGATGAGGCGACCACAGGGGAAACCATGGAAGTTGGGACCCCAGAAGCGGGGGGGCTTTAAAAAATCGAGAAAAAATACGGGAAAACCCTTTAAGGAAAAAAATGAGGAGAGCCATAGCATTAAAAAACCCTTTGCCTCTTTGAGACAACGGATTTTCCCATACGAAGGATTTTGCCTCATGACAGTTAAGGCAAGAGGGAGGTAGAGTACAAGAAAACTGGAATGGTCGTCAGCCACAGACTGGGCATTCGGGGGCCTGGACCTGCAATATTTTGCTGGGGGACCAAAACGCCAACAGTTTCTACACTGCTGAGGGGGAGGGGTCCCTTTTAACTTGTAAACGTTTTCCTGCAATGAGACCGAAGGTGGCAGTTCTCGGGGGTCAAACGTTAAACGAGCTATATTGAAAGGATAACGCTTTTCTTTTTTGGGAGGGAGGACAAAAGTGTCAACTTTAAGGATAGGGAGTTCTTGGGGGTCAAAATGCTCGAAAAAATCATCACCACATTCTGGGGAAATTCCCCTTTTGGCAATGGGGGGGCAAGATGACAGAACCACAACAAGAATTGAGGGAATGGTGCTTGTCAATAGTAACAGGAGTAGTATCAATGGTTGTAAGGAGAAAGATCGCGAGCTTGGCCAGCATTCTGGACCGTGATGATGCGAGTGCCGCTCTTGGGGCATGAAATGAGATGTCTTTCCAACATGGCGTAGCAGAGCCCTTCCCCTTATGGTCTGAAAGATAGGTATTAGGAGAAGCCCCGGGGAAGAGAAAAAAATTTTGTCCATTGAGTAGTTTGAAACAGAGAGTTTAAGGGGAGGGGGCTTTTCGTTTTTGGGGATGAATGAGAAGAAAGTGTCAAATCGTCATTTTTGTTTTGGGGGGGGGCCAGGGGTGGTCCAATGAGAGACGGCGAGCATTCAAAATTTTCCGTCCCGGGGGGGGAAAAGGGGGAATAAAAAGGCAGAAAAAGAGCGAAGGTCAGATGTATCAAAAACCAGGGGCCCCCGGGACCTGAAGCAGGTGACGAACTGGAAAACCCTTTTGGTACGGGGGATTGGGGGTTTCCGAAGAGTTATCTGTTATCAAGGTGGGGGGCAGAACTAGGTGCGGTATAAAGGGGGCCCCGGGGGGGGGGGCACGGATTAGGGCATCCAGGGTTTGGGGGTTTTTTTTTTTTTTTTTTAAAAAAAAAAAAAGGGGGGAAAGTGGGGGAATAGCTCCTAGGGGGAATGAAAGGGGGTAAATCCCCCCGGGGCCCAAGAGGACCTCAACACCGCAAGAGTGCAGATGCTGCATGGAACCCGTGATACCCCCCCCATGCCAGTAAACCAGCAACCCGGGATTATAAACCTCACATCCCCCGAGCCACCTCGGCGGACAAAAGAAAGGGCGGCCGGATATCCGCCACAAAGCATACGCCCGCCACCACCCCTGGAATCCAAAGGTGGCCTCAGGGGCCCACCCCGTCGCCCGAAAAGATACCCAAGGCCCCCCCGGGAGACCGGAGAGGGTTGGGACATCCCCAGGCGATCCAGATTCCACGGCAAACACACCACCGCCAAGAACCTCAACGGAATAGAATGGACCACGGTACCCTTCCCCCTACCTAGGAACTAGAATGCCTGTGGAGAGGCTCCCAGGGTAAAAATGGAAAGGAAATAAGGGAGGGATGAGGAGGAGGAGGAAAGGGAAAAGGGAGGGGGAATGGGGGTGAGTAGGTTCGGCGAGGAAGAAGACCAAAGGTCCAATTCCTCAGACCGATAGCCTCTTTACCTCGTCAAGGAGCCCCAAAAGAGGTGTGGACCCTGAGTGCATGGTCTGAGACCACGTTGTTAGTGTGGTGTGAGACCCTGAGTGTGTATGGTCTGAGACCACGTTGTTAGTGTATAGTGTGAGACCCTGAGAGTGTATGGTCTGAGACCATGTTGTGGGGGCCATCTTGTAGCAATAAGTAAATTATTATTATTATAATCAAAAGAAGCGCTAAACCACAGGGGTTATACAGCACGGCTGGGCAGGACAGGATCAGGGAGAATGGGTTGTAAGAGGGAGAGGGATGATTAAGCAATAAGTAAAACAAGTCAATTGTTGTCTTTATTAAAGAAACTACACCGCAATATATGCAAGAAAACCTCTCATGGCAGGATATACAATAATAATAATAAAGCTACTAGTGTTCCCTCCATTTAACCTTATTATATATATATATATACGTTATATTATATATATATATATATATATATATATATATATATATATATATATATATATATATATATATATATATATATATATATACATATATACATATATACATACATAAACATACATACATACATACATACATACATACATACATACATACATACATACATACATACATACATACATACATACAATACAGAGGACTGATGGATAAACAGGTTTAGGTCTTTTAGACTGTCACCAGTCCGTCTTCAGTTTAAACGCGCACGCACGCATACATACGCACGCGCGCACACACAACACAGTATCAGTATTTAATATTTACACCACTGATTATTATTCACTAACTTGACGTGAGTCTTCTCTAAATACTAAGTATACATGTTATACCAAGTATACATGTAATACCAAATATACATGCAATACCAAGTATACATGTTATACCAAGTATACATGCAATACCAAGTATACATGCAATACCAAGTATACATGCAATACCAAGTATACATGTTATACCAAGTATACATGTAATACCAAGTATACATGCAATACCAAGTATACATGTTATACCAAGTATACATGTTATACCAAGTATACATGCAATACCAAGTATACATGCAATACCAAGTATACATGTTATACCAAGTATACATGTAATACCAAGTATACATGCAATACCAAGTATACATGTTATACCAAGTATACATGTAATACCAAGTATACATGCAATACCAAGTATACATGCAATTACCAAGATACATGTTATACCAAGTATACATGCAATACCATGTATACATGCAATACCAAGTATACATGGAAATAAATGGTATAAAATACCGACACAATGGAAAAATAAACACATAAGCATTATAGTGATCCTTTATTGACGACGTTTCGCCCTCACAGTGGGCTTTATCGAGTCACAAACAGATCTGTTTGTGACTCGATAAAGCCCCTGGAGACGAAACGTTGTCAATAAAGGATCACATTATACCTTATGTGTTTTTTTCCACCAATTACATGTTATACCAAATATACATGCAATACCAAGTATACATGCAATACCAAGTATACATGCAATACCAAGTATACATGTTATACCAAGTATACATGTTATACCAAGTACATATACATGTTATAAAGTATACATGTTATACCAAGTATACATGTTATACCAAGTATACATGTTATACCCAGTATACATGTTATACCAAGTATACATGTAATACCAAGTATACATGCAATACCAAGTATACATGTTATACCAAGTACATGTTATACCAAGTATACATGCATACCAAGTATACATGTTATACCAAGTATACATGCAATACCATGTATACATGCAATACCAAGTATACATGGAAATAAATGGTATAAAATACGACACAATGGAAAAATAAACACATAAGCAGTATTTGTGATCCTTTATTGAACGTTTCGCCTCACAGTGGGTTTATCGATCACAAACAGATCTGTTTGTGACTGATAAAGCCCACTGGAGGACGAAACGTTGTCAATAAAGGATCACATTATACTGCTTATGTGTTTATTTTTCCACCAATATACATGCTATACCAAATATACATGCAATCCAAGTATACATGTTATACCAAGTATACATGTTATACCAAGTACATATACATGTTATACCAAGTCAACATGTTATACCAAGTATACATGTTATACAAGAATACATGTTATACCAAGTATACATGTTATACCAAGTATACATGTTATACCAAGTATACATGTTATACCAAGTATACATGTTATACCAAGTATACATGTTATACCAAGTATACATGTTATACCAAGTATACATGTTATACCAAGTATACATGTTATACCAAGTATACATGTTATACCAAGTATACATGACCTTCAAGATGGAGAATCAGTGTTCAACACATGTGTAGTTGATAACACTGAAGTATTATAATTATGGGAAGCGCTAAACCCATAGGGGTCAGGCAAAAACATGGGAGACAATATGGTTTGATCCAAGGGGAAGGAGAGGTGCAATTGTCTGGAGCAAGATACCTTCACCTGCAGCAAGGCCCCTGCACCTGCTAGGTTCCCTTCACCAGCAACAAGGCCCCTTCACCTGCCAGGTTCCCTTCACCTGCAGCAAGGCCCCTGCACCTGCCAGGTTCCCTTCACCTGCAGCAAAGCCCCTGCACCTGCTAGGTTTCCTTCACCAGCAACAAGGCCCCTGCACTGCCAGGTTCCTTCACCTGCACCTGCCAGGTTCCCTTCACCTGTAACAAGGCCCCTGCACCTTCTAGATTCCCTTCACCTGTAACAAGGTCCCTGCACCTGCCAGGTTCCCTTCACCTGTAACAAGGCCCCTGCAACTGCTAGGTTCCCTTTACCTGTAACAAGGTCCCTGCACCTGCCAGGTTCCCTTCACCTGTAACAAGGCCCCTGCAACTGCTGGTTCCCTTTACCTGTAACAAGGCCCCTGCACCTTCTAGATTCCTTCACCTGTAACAAGGTCCCTACACCTACCAGGTTCCCTTCACCTGTAACAAGGTCCCTGCACCTGTCAGGTTCCCTTCACCTGTAACAAGGCCCCTGCACCTGCTAGGTTCCCTTCACCTGCAGCAAGGTCCCTGCACCTGCTAGGTTTCCTTCACCAGCAACAAGCCCCTGCACCTGCCAGGTTCCCTCCACCTGCACCTGCTAGGTTCCCTTCACCTGTAACAAGGCCCTGCACCTACCAGGTTCCCTTCACCTGTATCAAGGCCCCTGCACCTGCTAGGTTCCCTTCACCTGCAACAAGGCTCCTGCATCTGCTAGGTTCCCTTCACCTGCAGCAAGGCCCTTGCATACTAGGTTCCCTTCACCTGCAACAAAGCTCCTGCACCTGCCAGGTTCCCTTCACCTGCAGCAAGGTCCCTAAACCTGCTAGGTTCCCTTCACCAGTAACAAGGTCCCTGCACCTGCTAGGTTCCCTTCACCTGTAACAAGGTCCCTGCACCTGTAGGTTCCCTTCACCTGCAGCAAGGCCCTCACCTGCTAGGTTCCCTTCACCTGCAACAGGGCCCCTGCACCTGCCAGGTTCCCTTCACATGTAACAAGGTCCCTGCACCTGCCAGGTGACTCTTCACATTACTCACGCTGATCCTTCACACTACCCACACTGATCCTTCACACTACCCACACTGTGTAACATTAAACACATCTAAAATATTTGTGAGACTAAAGGTTGAGCGTTAGCACCTTTGGTTGACAAATGAAGGACCCGGGTTCAATCCCAGGCAGGTTGAGAGTATGGACCAGTCTCCTGACACCTACTGCTTCTCTTCACCTCGAGGTAAATAGGTACGCCTACACTCAGGTGTAGTCATGTCTTCCACTCTTAACTCAAACAATTGACAAAGTCATCTTACCTTACGAGTTCCCTAGTTTTCTATCCCAAAGCCCGGCCCTGGGCCAGGCTCGTTGGTGTTTGCCTTGTCAACTAGGCTGTTGCTGCTGCTGGTCTGCTGACCCACCTATCCATCACAGCCTGGTTGATCTGGCACCTGGTGATGATATTGTTCAGTTTCCTCTTGAACACTTCTACACTTGTTCCAGCAGTGTTTGTGATATATTGTACACTTGTTCCAGCAGTGTTTGTGATATATTGTACACTTGTTCCAGCAGTGTTTGTGATATTTTCTGTTAATATATTAAACACTTTGGGGCCATGGATATTGATACAGGAGGGCCCCACTTATACAGCAGGTTAGGTTCGGGCTACTGCTGTAAAGCAAAAATCTCTGTAGTGAAACACCTTTTTTTTCACTTTCAAATGCATATAAAAATGAGCAACAGAGCTAGGCCTATAAAATGCATATACAGTACACACATTACTTACCTTAAAATATTTTTTCCCTTAGCTTATGGTGAGTTGTGAATACATTTATTGTAGGAAGTCTGAATAAATGAAGGTTGGGTATAAATGAAAACTGCTGCATTAGCAAAACAATGGAGAGTAACTGCCTCTATTACACAGCATCACAACCAGCACTGTCCTAAATACTGTTAAAAATATAACAGTTCTTAACTACAATATCAGGTCCTTAAGCAAACACTATGGTGACCTCCTGGCACTCCTTGATTCCCTCAAGACAACCTTCACATGTATTGTTCTTACTGAAACCTGGCTTAAACAGGACACAATAGATATCTACTCACTACCAGGATACACAGCAATCCACAACTGCAGACCATACCAAGTTGGGGGTGGTATTGCAATCTATTACTTTAATGAACTATCTTGTTATAACACCACTTGCTATAGTGATGAATATGGAGAATATACTTTTGCTAATTTTACTGTAAAAAAACTTAAGACTCCTATAACAATTGGTGCCATTTACCGGATGCCTCATACAAACATCCCAAATTTTAGTGATAAATTAAAGACACTAATAACAACCAAATGAACAAGCACCACCTTCTCATAGCTGGAGACTTCAACATTAACCTTGGCCTCAAGATGACCAGCCAGTAACTGACTTCATCAACAATATAAACAACACACTTCTCATACCAACAATAACTAAACCAACCAGGCTGACTGAAACAAGTGCAACCATAATTGACCATATATGGACCAATATACTAGCCCCCCTTAAATCAGGGATAATCACAGACAGCACTACAGACCACTACCCCACCTTCTCTTAACAAACATTAGTAAACCACAAAGTTTCTTTTAGACTCCATGACGAGGCCTCAATAAGTAACTTCACAGCAGAGCTAGGGACAGTTGACTGGCCTACAGAATTCTCCAATGCCATTGGTATCGATGATTGGATAGACATATTTTTAATAAATTACTTAGAATATAATAATAATAATAATAGTTTATTTAGACATGGTACAATGATACATAGGTAGACATGATACAATGATACATAGGTAGACATGATACAATGATACATAGGTATAAATGAGATGTACATGCCAAAAGCCCCTAATATGCTGTGCATTGCAGGCATTCTTAAGATTAATTAATAGTAGACTACATGGTAAAAAATTATGGTTGATAATTTATAAAATAAGAATAATTGTGTATCTAAGTTGTAAAATTTGAATGTAAGTTGAACATAATACAGTGGTACCTCGAGTTACGATATTTTTTCATTTGAGAATGCTGTTCAAGTGCCATTACCAAACGAATTTATCCCCATAAGGAATAATGTAAAATAGACTAGTCCTTTTACACCCCCAAAAATATACTTACAAAAGCATTTAAAAAAATAAACTTACATAAAAGGGCGATTTTGGGGACCATCGTAACTCGAGGTACCACTGTAATTTATTAATTGTAGCAATGCAACTAATTGAGTGAGATAACAATTTAAAACAATTAGTTGCATTGCAGTTACAGTTTACGTGGTCATTATAATGTAAATGTTATAGAAACAGTTAGCTTAGTATGTATTATTCATAACAGGTTTTTACATTTAAGTGATTAATCAGGTTTTTACATTTAAGTGATTATTCTACTTTGTTGGGAATGTTTGATATTGTGCATTTAGGGTTGGGTGAGAAGGTGGTTTTTTAGCATCGTTTTGAATTGGGGTACAGGCAGGGTTTCTTTGGCAATGACAGGTAATGAATTCCAAATTTTTGTGCCTTTTATATGCATTGAGTTTTTACATAGTGTTAGATGGACACGGGGAACATCGAGGAGTGATCTGTGTCTAGTGTTATGGTCATATGTCCTGTTAAAATTGGTAAGAAGTTTGAGTGGTGGGTTAATATTTGCATAGAGTGTTCTATGTACAGTGGTACCTCGGTTTACGATGTTATCACCTTACGTTATTTTCGGTAACCGATATTTATAACGTAAGAAATTTGTTTGTGGTTTACGATGTTTGCTTCGGTTACCGACATTCGTACCGGACCTGTCCGCTTGGCGCCCAGCTGAGCGCGCACTCCAGGGAGCGTCAGTGCTATTGTTTACAAGCGAGAGCGACCACCCACCCACACCCACGCATTCATACCAGTATATTGTCATTATTCCACTGTTTTTAGTGCTTGCAACTGCTAAATAAGCTACCATGGGTCCAAGGAAAGATCCTAGTGCTAAGCCTGTGGCAAAGAGGAACAGAAATATATGTACGATAGAAGTGAAGAAGGAGATAATAGAAAAATATGAAAGTGGAGTGCGTATCAGTGAGCTGGCCAGGCTGTATGGTAAACCCTATTCTACCATCGCTACCATTGTGGATAAGAAATATTTAAGTAAAATCAAGGAAGCTGTTGTTGCAAAAGGTGCATCTGTGATCACAAAACAGAGACCACAAGTGGTGGAAAATGTGGAAAGGTTGTTGTTGGTGTGGATCAACGAGAAACAGTTAGCAGGAGATACTGTTTCGGAGGGAATAATATGTGAAAAGCAAGGCAGTTGCATGATGATCTCCTTAAGAAAATGCCTGCAACGAGTGAAGTGAGCGATTAAAGCCAGCAGAGGCTGGTTTCAAAAATTTAAGAAGCGTACTGGCATACATAGTGTTGTGAGGCATGGTGAGGGAGCCAGTTCTGACAAAAGTGCGGCTGAAAAATATGTTCCTGAATTCCAGGAGTACCTAGAGGCTGAACAATTCCTCCCCAACAAGTGTTTAATTGTGATGAAACAGGCCTGTTTTGGAAGAAAATGCCCAACAGGACCTACATTACTCAGGAGGAAAAGGCACAGCCAGGACATAAGCCTATGAAAGACAGGCTAACGTTGATGCTTTGTGCCAATGCAAGTGGTGATTGCAAAGTGAAGCCTTTACTAGTGTATCTTTTGAAAATCCCCGAGTGTTTGGCAGATGCGGTGTCAGCAAGTCTAACTTGTGTGTGATGTGGAAGTCTAACAAAAGGCTTGGGTCACAAAGGACATTTTCTTAGATTGGTTCAATGAAGTGTTTGGCCCCAGTGTGAAGAAATATCTATTGGACAATAATTTGCCACTTAAGTGCCTCCTGATAATGGACAATGCTCCTTGTCATCCTCCAAACTTGGTAGAGAAAATTGTGGACGAGTTTAAATTCATCAAAGTGAAGTTCTTGCCCCTAATACCACTCCTCTCCTCCAGCCCATGGACCAGCAGGTCATTTCCAACTTTAAAAACTCTATACCAAAGCAATGTTTCAAAAGTGCTTTGATGTGACCACAGACATGAACATAACCCTAAGAGAATTTTGGAAAAACCATTTCCATATGCTGCATTGTGTACACCTTATAGGTAAGGCTTGGGAGGGAGTGACTACCAGGACTTTGAACTCTGCCTGGAGAAAATTGTGGCCAGACTGTGTCCTAGGGAGGGATTTTGAAGGTTTTGGGGCTGAGCCTCAGAACCCTGAGCCTGAGCCTGAGCCTGAGCCTGTTGTGGAAGAAATTGTGGAATTGGGCAAGTCTTTGGGGTTAGAGGTGAGTGGTGAGGATGTGGAACAGTTGGTGGAGGAGCACAAGGAAGAGCTAACCACTGAAGATCTGCAAGAGCTTCAACAGCAACTGGAACAAGAGAGCAGAGGTCAGGACAATGGTTCAGAGGAGGTGGAGGAGGTGGAACAAAAATGGAAGAATGTGCCTTCTTCAAGGATTAAGGACATTTGTGGAATGTGGAGCAAGGTGCAAGCATTTATGGATGAATATCACCCTAACCATGCTGTTGCAGGCCGTGCTGGCAACCTGTACAATGACACAGTGGTGTGTCATTTCAGGGATGTGTTAAAGAATCGCCAGACACAGATCTCCCTGGACAAATTTGTTGTTAGAAAGAGGTCTAGTGACTCTCAAGCTGGTCCTAGTGGCATTCAAAGAAAAGGAAGTAACCCCAGAAAAGAAGTTGGTACCTGCAGTGTTAATGGAAGGGATTCCCCTTCCAAACACTAGCATACTACTCCACCTTCTCCCCTCCTCCCATCCTCCACACATCAACAACTCTTCAATAAATGTAAGTGACATGTTATTGTATAATATTTGCATGTTTATTTATGTATTCTTTATTAAATTGTGTATTATTTAATGTCCAAAAGTTCTAAAAATATTTTATTTAACTACTTTTGGAAGTCTTGGACGGATTAAATTTATTTCCATTATTTCTTATGGGGAAAATTGATTCGTTTTACGATTGTTTCGGCTTAAAATATGCCCTCTCTGACGGATTAAAATCGTAAACCGAGGTACCACTGTATGTAATAGGCCCAGTAAAAAGTATGGATGTCTTGTATGGTGAGTAAGTTTAGGTTTTTGAATATTGGTGGAGTATGTTGTCTGGAGTGTGAATTTGTTATCATTCTAACTGCTGCCTTTTGTTGTGTTATTAATGGTCTGAGATGAGTTATTGATGTTGAGCCCCATGCGCAGATTCCATAGGTGAGGTAGGGGTAAATGAGTGAGTGATATAGGGTAAGGAGAGCTGGTTGTGGAACATAGTACCGTATCTTGGATAGTATTCCCATGGTCTTTGAGACTTTCTTAGAAATTTGTTGTATATGTATATGTCGTATATTGTATATGTATATGTCGTATATTGTATATGTATACGAATAAACGGCTAGGTTGCCCATGGCTAACTAACAGCATACTAAGATCCATTGATAAGAAACATCCATATGAAAAGCAATATAGACAGGGCTTAATACACAAAGATATTATTAAACACTATGCATCAGTTCTCACCAAACTAATAAGAAAGGCCAAGCAATTGTACTACTCCAGCAGATTCACCGAAACAAGAGGAGATATAAAAAAAGACCTGGAAAACACTCTCTCAGATTCTGGGCACCAACAAACTGAAAAAAAATAGGGATATTGTCCTAACTAAACCGAATGAAACACAACTACAGCCTATTGATACAGTTAACAAGATAAATGACTTCTTCTCAACCATAGGATCAAATCTCGCCAGTAAAATCCCAGGTACCAATGCCCGAGCAAGTGGGAATTTCCCAACCTCCTCCTATCTTGCACCTACCGAGCCCACTGAAGTCACCACGATTATCAAGTCACTTAAAAATAAATCAGGGAATTTGTCTCAAGTCCCACCATTATTGTACTAGCGAGCGGCCCATGTCCTTTCGCCTGCTATTTCATTACTTTTTAACAAATCACTAGAAACTAGCATTTTCCTGACACTACTCAAGACAGCAAGGGTTACACCAATACACAAAGTGGTGACCCTACTGATGTTAATAACTACAGGCCAATATCAAACTTACCGTTGCTATCCAAAATCTTCGAGAAACTCGTGCACAAGAGATTATATTCGTTTATAACAGCACAAAGCATACTCAACCCCTGCCAATTTGGCTTCAGATAAAATAAAAGCACGAACGATGCAATTGTAAAAATGCTAGACCTGCTTTACACAGCACTGGGAAATAAGGAATATCCATTAGGACTTTTTATTGACCTAAGCAAAGCTTTTGACACAGTAGACCAAAACATCCTACTTCACAAACTTGACCATTATGGTATAAGAGGCCATGCACTTACATATTTCAAATCCTACCTTACTAACAGGTATCAGTACGTCTCCATCAACACGACAACTTGATACTGGAGTGCCACAGGGAAGTGTACTTGGTCCCCTGCTCTTCCTCTTCAATGATCTTCCCAACGTATCACAACACCTGAAACCAATTCTCTTTGCTGACGCCATGACTTATATCATCTCCCACCCAAATCTTGCCTCACTTAACACCACTGTTAACAAAGAGCTACTAAAAATACCAACCTGGATGACTGCCAATAAACTTACACTTAACACTGACAAAACCTTCTATATTATGTTTGGTAACAGAGCATTTGTTGCACAACTGAACATTAAGATCGACAACACTCTTATTGCTAAACATAATGAGGACAAATTCCTGGGCCTACACCTAGACATCAACCTGAAATTCAGCACCCATATCCAACACATAACAAAAAAAGTATCCAAAACGGTTGGGATCCTCTCTAACATACGTTACTACGTACCACAACCAGCCCTACTCACACTATCTATTCACTCATCTATCCCTACTTCACATATGCCATTTGTGCTTGGGGATCAACAGCAGCAACACACCTATAGCCAATAATAACCCAACAAAAAGCCACAGTAAGAATTATCACACACTCCAATACTACACAAAACATTCCCCTCAATCTTCAAAGATCTAAACTTACTCACTGTACAGAACATCCACTCTTACTACTGTGCAACCTACATTTACAGAACCATAAATTCCAATATTAACCCTGAACTAAAACACTTTCTTAATAGTTGTGGCACGACCCACAGGCACAATACCAGACACAAAAATCTATATGACATTCCCCGTGTCCGGCTAAATCTATACAAAAATTCAATGTACATTAAATTGACTAAAATCTGGAACTCTGCCTGAAAACTCTAGAACTGCAGACACAACCATCACTTTCAAAACTACCATTAAAAGACATCTTATCTCCCTGACATACCCCACTGTCAGCTAACTACATGAAAACCATCTATTCTCTTGTATCATGCACACAAAAAAAAATACTCTCATTATCTGTGATTCCCCCAACTTACACTTACACTCTCCCAAATGACTGTAAACATAAAATTTCAAATATAGCTATTGCCTAATAAATCTTAAGTTAGTCATAAATGTGCCTGAGATACTCAAATTTAGGAGCTTTAATAGAAACTGTGTATCATGCCAAGACAAAACCATTCTCATTACTAAATTTACAAACTGTAATATTCTTAAATGTTTTGAAATACCTCACTATTGTAAATCTATTTAATCACTACAGTTACCTAACTTTAATATCAGTATGTTCCATAATCTGTGTCAATATAGAGTAAGAATTATTATTAGTCTGCCCGAAATGCCTAGTCATGCTAGGCATGATATAATTATAATTATAATCAAAAGAAGCGCTAAACCACAAGGGTTATACAGCACGGCGGGGCAGGACAGGATGCAGGGAGAATGAATTGTAAGCGGGAGATGGATGATTGGTAGGGTATGGAATACAGCAGGATAGTGGATAGTGCAGGGATAATGGGAAGCAAGAGATCGAGGTAGAAGGGACTGAGGGAGGTGCTAAAGGTATATTTCAGAGTTTGTGTAGTAAGTCAGTTTCTGTCAAAAAGTCAACGAGAGAGTCAGGATTAAAGGAGGGTCCATCAGCAAGAAGGGAAGGTAAAGAAAGGGCCGCAGAGCGAAGACGCCGTTGGAGGTAAATTCTGCGCGTTCATTCATATAGTGGACAGTCCAACAGAATATGTCGAACAGACACTGGAACCTGACAATGCTCACAGAGAGGGGCAGGGAGGTTCTCCATGAGATAAATGTGCGTAAGACGAGTGTGGCCAATGCGAAGACGGGAGAGTGTAGTCTCAAAACCTCGACATTGGTGACAAGAAAAAGGCCAGAAACCTATACTCGGTTTAATATAATGAAGTTTGTTATTTAGCAGGTCAGACCAGCGTTGTTGCCAACGGGTGCAAAGGTGGGTAGCAATGACCGCAAAATAGTCCGTAAAAGGAACACCTCTATATGAAACTGGAAGGTCATGTACTGCTGACCGCGCAGCAGTGTCTGCCTGTTCATTGCCCTGTACGTCAACATGACCAGGGACCCAACAAAAAACAATATCTTTGTGCTTGCCAGAGATACGGCGTAACCAAAGTTGGATACGAAGAACTAGGGGGTGAAGTGTATCAATTTTACGGATAGCCTGTAAAGCACTAAGGGAATCTGAAACGACCACAAATGGTGATACAGGCATAGATGCAATACGGATAAGTGCCACAAGAATATCATACAATTCAGCCATAAATATGCTAGCCGAGGGTAATAGATGCCCTCGCACGACGCTGTCCGGAAACACTGCTGCGAATCCGACGCCGTCAGATGACTTTGAACCATCAGTGTATACTGCGATGGCATGGGAATGAGAGCAGAAGTGGCCTAGAAAAAAAGAGCAAGAAGCGGCCGTAGGTAGGTGGGCTTTCGCGCAAGGGAGAGGAATAGAACAGACACGGACAGCAGGAACTTCCCAAGGGGGTAGGGGAAAGGGAGATGTCACATGAACATATAGAGGTGGTAGCTGGAGGGAAGACAAGAGTGAATGTAGACGAAGAGAAAAGGGACGAAGCAGGGACAACGAACAAATAAAGAGCGTCTACTAACATCTGTAACAATCCTATACAGTGGTCCCTCGGTTTTCGTGCATCTCCAAACTCGAACATTTATGTAAGTGTATTTTCGTAAGTGCTGTTGCAAGTGTATTTTTGGGGGTCTGAAATAGACTAACCTATGTGACATTATTTCTTAAGGAAGTAAATTCGTTCAGTAATGGCACTTGAGCAGCATTCTGGAACGAATTTTCGGCGAAAACCGAGGGACCACTGTACATGGAAGGATTGCGCAGGTCATGAGAGCGAACATAATAGCGAATGCAATGTGCATCACGACGATCGGATAAGGATGGAATGTTCGCTTCTACATAGAGGCTCTCAACCGGGGAAGAACGAAATGCACCAAGGCATAAGCGTAATCCATGGTGATGGATGGGATTAGGGATGGAAAGAGTAGCAGGGGAGGCCGCCGAATATATCTGGTCACCATAGTCGAGTTTTGATAAAATTAGGGCTGAATGTAGACGAAGGAGAGTTCTACGATTAGCCCCCCATGAAAGATGTGCGAGGGTTTTAAGAAGGTTCAGCCGGCTGTGACAAGTTGCCTTCAGAGAGGTAATGTGAGGTTTCCAGGACAATCGACGGTCGAACAGGAGGCCGAGAAACCTGACCGTATCACGTTCTGGGATACGTGAGCCATATAGGTACAATGGATGATCAGAGACCAGTGAACATCTAGTAAACGTAATTTGATGAGTTTTGCCACTAGAAAATTTAAACCCGTGAGTGGTGGCCCAATCAGAAACTCGGTTGATGGCATGCTGGAGGGAAACTGCAATGAGGTGACAGTCAGCACCTGCACAAGCTATAGCAAATTCATCCACATAGAGCGATGACCAAATATTGGATGGGAGAACAGATGCCAGATTATTTATAGCAAGCAGAAAGAGTGTTGTGCTCAGAACACATCCCTGGGGGTACACCTTCAGCTTGGACAAATTCCGGGGAAAGTTCATTACTAACCCGGACCCGGAAATGTCTGTCAGTTAAGAAGGCCTTAAGGAAGAATGGTAGGTTGCCTCGGAGGCCTATGGAGTGGGCCTGGGCCAAGATATTATATCTCCAAGTTGTATCATAAGCCTTCTCAAGGTCGAAAAAGATAGCGATAACCAAGTGGTTATTAGCAAAGGCATTACGAATATACGTATCCAAGCGCAGCAAGGGGTCAATGGCAGAACGGCCCTTACGGAAGCCATATTGACTAGGGGAGAGAGTATTGTGCGTCTCTAAATACCACATCAAACGTCTATTAACTAGACGTACCATCACCTTGCAAACTGCACTGGTAAGAGCGATGGAACGGTAGTGAGAGGTATCACGTCCCGTAGTACCTGGTTTGCGAAAAGGGAGAACAATAGCAGACTTCCACAGCTGGGGAAGAACTCCTTGCGACCATATAAGATTAAAGAGTCGTAAGAGGACAGTAAGAGCAGACTGATGTAAATTATGTAGCATACGAATATGTATGCCGTCTGGCCCAGCTGCCGATGATTGGCAAGCAGAGTGTGTTGCCTCCAGTTCTTGAAGGGTAAAAGGCACATTATAAGATTCTTCTCTAAGAAAAGAAAAATCTAAGGGCTTTAACTCGCTGGCAGACTTAGAAGAAAGGAAAGAGGGGCATAGATGGAGCCCCTGAGATATGCGGACTAGATGATTACAAATTTCAGTGGCAACGGCAAGAGGGTGTGCTATATCGATACCAGCAACCTGAAGAACAGGAGCCGGGTCGGGGGAGAATTTACCACTTAATTTCCGCACTTTCTTCCAGACTGCACTCATCGAAGAAGCCGAAGTGACAGTAGAAATGTAATCTCGCCAGCAAGTGCGTTTAGCATCACGTATGACACGGCGAGCAAGTGCTCTCTTCTGCTTAAAATCAAGGAGTCTCTCTGTGGTTCTGTTATATCGATACCTGCCCCACGCAGCGCGTTTCAAACGTACTGCCCGAGCACAAGCAGGAGACCACCAAGGCACGTACTTCTGAGAAAGCTTGCCCGAGGTTTGGGGAATAGAATGTGAAGCCGCTGTGAAGACAGAGGATGAAAAGAGATGTAAAACCTCATCAATGGAGGACGAGGAAGGAACCTCATGAAAGGCAGCAAGATGTGTGTAAAGGTCCCATTTCGCCCGGTCAAATTGCCAGCGTGGGTAACGAGGAGGTGGAAAAAACGAAGGGGACTTAAGGACGACTGGGAAATGATCGCTGTCATGTAAGTCCGGGAGGACAGACCAGGTGAAGTCAAGGACTGTTGAGGAAGAGCAGATGGAGAGATCGATACAGGAGAAAGAATGAGTTCGAGGATCAAAATGGGTAGGAGTACCCGTATTTAAAACATGGACGGGGAGAGAAGCAAGAAATGGCTCCAACTGAACACCACGCGAGTCACAGTGCGACCCTTCCCAGAGAAAATGGTGTGCGTTAAAATCGCCAAGTAACAGAAGAGATGGCGGTAAGGAAGAAACCAGAAAATCAACATCTGGGATAGACAATGCCCGCGAAGGGTAGAGATATATAGAACAGTGTGTATACCACTTATTCAAGTGGATACGGGCTGCAGTGTAATGTAAGGAAGAAGGAACATAGAGCTGACGGTATGGAACACTAGTGCGTATAAGAAGAGCACTTTCGTTAAAGGTTCCATCGAAAAAAGGATCTGATGAATATAACAAATCATAGCCTGAAAAGGGCCTGATAACAGTGGATTGTAATTTGGGTTCTTGCAAACAGACCCCAACAGGGAAAAACTGGGAGAGCAACACCTGAAGTTCACCCCGGTTACCCCTGAGGCCTCGGATATTCCACTGCAAATAAGCCATGATTTATGGAGAGAAAGATATAAGTCGAAGTGAGAGGTATCTATGGACTAGGGTTAGAAAAGTCCACGAGTGGAGGCAGCAGAAAACCTGTAATCAGAGAAGGAGGAGGGCGTTGTGAAGGAAGGAGGGGTGTAGACGAAGAAGAGAGAGGAGGAGGAACCTCAGATGGAGCGGCATCCATCATTGTTCCAGACTCTGAAATATATTCTGCAATAGCTTCCAAATTTTCGGAAGACAAAGATGCAGAATGCGGAACATTAGAAATGGAAGGAGAGTGAGCAACTATCGGGGAGTCTATAGACTGTACTAAAGTAGAGGGCGAAGAGATAGAAGAGGAAACTGTCGAAGGGACTTGGGAAAGGACAAAAGCAGGAGTGGCCTGGGAAGGGTCAGTCAGGGAAGGAACTTGAGAGGGGACAGGGGATGAAGAAATTAGACGAGGAGGAGGATGAACCTCTACACACGTTACAGAACTAGTCAAAGGCAAAGAACCCAGCAATAGGGATTGTTTGCCAGACTTATGAGAAGAAGGGAGGCGCTGAGGTTTAGGCGAAGGACGAGGACGAGTAGACTCAGAACTGTGCGAGTGAGTAGAGGGAGGAGTGTGGACAATATTGAATGCCGAGGTAGGGACCTCTGAGCCAAGAACATCAAAAAGATTCGAGACAGGGGTAACTGAGGATGTTGGAACCACAGAGGAAGTCAAGGAAGTTGGGACCCCAGAAGTGGGGCAACGTTTAGCAATGCGAGAATATGAAATACGGGGAAGTCTCCCTTGAAGGCATATATGAGAGACGGCCATAGCGTATGAGAAGCCTTCCACCTCTTTGAGACAACGGATTTCCCGCTCATTCAGGTAAACCTGACAACGGCGAGAGTACAATGGATGTGCCTCATGACAGTTAAGGCAAGAGGGAGGTAAAGTACAAGAAGGACTGGCATGGTCGTTGGCACCACAGACTGGGCATTCGGCCATGGACCTGCAATATTTCGCTGGATGACCAAAATGCCAGCAGTTTCTACACTGCTGTGGTGTACGGGTCACCTTTCAAACTTGTAAACGTTGACCTGCAATGTAGACTGAAGGTGGGAGTTCACGGCAGTCAAACGTTAAACGAGCTATATTGCAAGGAAAACGTCTTCGCTTAATGGCAGGGAGGGTAAAAGTGTCAACCTTAAGGATAGGGAGTTCTTGGAGCTCAAGTTGCTCCAAAATGTCTTCACCACATGTCTGGAAATTCCGTTGGACAATGGTGTGGGGTAAAATGACAGTACCACTACAAGAATTAAGAGAATGATGCTTGTCAATAGTGATAGGAATAGTATCTATAGTCGTAAGAAGGGAAAGATCGCGAACATGGCCAGCATTCTGGACAGTGATGATGCGAGTGCCGCTCTTGAGAGCGTGAAGAGAGATATCTTTGCCTACATGGCATAGGAGAGCTTTACCAATACTATGATCGGAAAGATAGGTAGTTGGAGTAGTCGGTCTGAGAGTAAAAAACTTTGTCCACTGAGTAGTGTGAAACAAAGTATCTAAGGGGAGTGCGCGACGTGCCAGTCGTTTCTGAGATGAACGAGAAGGAAGAGTCGAATCGTCATGTAAGAGTCTTGGTCGTTTGGATGTGGGACCGGGGGTGGTCCGATGGGAGACGGGCGAGCGATTCAAAAATTGCCGCACCTTCGAGGGAGAAGCCGGAATCAAGGTCAGAGAAGAGCGAAGGTCAGATATGTCAAAAGGGCCGGTCGGAACCCCGGTACCTGAAGCAGGTGACAAACCAGCACCAGCAAGAGGTACAGGGGTATTAGAGTTGTCCGAAGAGTTGTCCGGTAACGAGGTAGGATCAGAACTAGGTGCGGTATCAGGAAGAGGCCCGGGGGTATTGCGTTCATGGATTGGGTCAGCCTTGGTTAGGTTACTTCTTTCTTTTTATTTTTAAGAAAAAAAAAAGAAAGAAGAAAAGAAAATAAAAATAAAAATAAAGAATAAAAAAAGGGGAGAACATGGAGGAATAGCTCCTAGGAGGAATGAAAGGGGCGTAAATCCCCCTCCGCGCCCAAAAGGACCTCAACACCGCAAGTAGTGCAGATGCTACATGGAACCCGTGCCATACCCTACCCTTCATGCCAGTAAACCAGCAATCCGGGATAGCAACCTCACATCCACCGAGCCACCTCGGCAGACAAAAGAGAGGGCGGCCGGATATCCGCCACAAAGCATACCGCCTTCGGCCACCACCCCCGGAATCCGAAAGGTGGCCTCCAGAGATACACCCGTCGCCCGAAAGATACCCAAGGCCACCCCCCGGGTGACCGGAGAGGGATCGGGACATCCCCAGGCGATCCAGATTCCATGGCAAACTACACCACCGCCAAGGACCTTAACGGAATGGGATGGACCACAATACCCTTCCCCCTACCTAGGAACTAGAATGCCTGTGGAGGGAAGCTCCCAGGAGAAAAATGGGAAGGAAATAAGGGAGGGATGAGGAGGAGGAGGAGGAAAGGGAAAAGGGAGGATGGGGAAGATGGGAAAGGGAAGGGGGGATTGGGGGGTAATTAGGTTCGGTCTGAGGAAGAAGACCAAGAGGTCCAATTCCTCAGACCGATAGCCTCTTTACCGCGACAAGGAGCCCCCCTTAAAGAGGCTAGGCATGATAGTGGTCTTCTTTGTAATTAGTATTTTTTAATATGTAAACCACACATTGAAACTAATATTTTACAATATGTAAACCCCATATTGTAATCTTTACAGAGAAATAAACATTTGAATTTGAAAAGAAAAGCACTGTATAGCAGGGGCCGCCTGTACAGTGTTCCCTTATTGTGCCCACGGTGGCCCTGCTTTTCACTGGGTTTATTTTGCACTTCCTGCCATATCTCTCACTCCAGTATGTTATGGCAGTGTGTATATCCATATCTCTCACTCCAGTGTTGTTATAGCAGTGTGCAGGTTTGGTAGCAGGCCTTCGAGTGCTTTCCATGTCTTTCTCCTCTGCTCCAGTGAGTACATATTTAAGACTTTAAGGTGTTCCCTATAATTTAAATCCTGTCCCATCAATCCCTCATTTCCAGTCGGTTAGGTGGAGAGGACCTTGAGGCTTACATCCAGGAAAGTTCTTGAAGATTCTGAGTAGTGCTCAAAAGAATCTCCTCATACATTTTTAAATACTGCCATCAGATATCGTCAGTATCTATGTGGGCCATAAATGATCTGCGTCTGTTCCAGTTCTGAAAAGGGGTCGTCAACACTGAGCAATATTCCAAATGAGAGAGCATAAGCGATTTGAAGTGTCACTATTGGCATTATTTCCTTTGTTTTGAAAGTACTCATTTTTGGCCTGCATAAAGCCAATAAAGCATTTAAATTACTATGAATGCCTTAAAGTCTTAAATATGTGCTCATTGGAGTGGAGGACAGAATTATTATTATAATAAAAAAGAAGTGCTAAACCTACAAGGGTCATACAGCACAGCAGGGCAGGGAAGGATGCAGGGGTAGCAAGAGAGGGATGATTATTAGGGCATGGAGTGCAGTGGGGCAGTGGATAGTGCAGGGGTAGAGGGTAGCAAGAGATTGAGGTAGAAAGGGCTGTGAGGAGTACTAGAGGCATCATCATCAGAGTTTATGCAGTAAATCAGTTGCTGTCAAAAAGTCAATGAGAGTCTGGGTTAAAGGAGGGGCCATCAGCAAGAAGGGAAGGTAAAGTAAGGACAGTAGAGCGGTGACGACGTTGGAGGTAAACTCTGTGTGCACGTTGATAGAGTGGGCAGTCCAACAGAATGTGGCTAACAGAAACTGGAACCTGACAATTCTCAAAGAGTGGAACAGGGCGCCTCTCCATAAGATACCCGTAAGACGAGCGTGGCCGATGCAAAAATGGGAGAGAGTAGTCTCCCAACCTCAACACTGATGACAAGATGACGGCCAGAAACCTATACTCGGTTTAATAGACTGTAATTTGTTATGGAGCAGATCAGACCAACGTTGTTGCCAATGGGTGCAAAGGTGGGTAGCAATTACAGCAAAAGAGTCTGTGAAAGGAACACCTCTATATGAAACTGGGAGGTCATGTACTGCTGACCAAGCAGCAGTGTCTGCCTGTTCATTGCCCTGTACGTCAACATGACAGGGGACCCAACAAAAAACAATATCTTTGTGCTTGCTAGAGATACGGCGTAACCAAAGTTGGATACGAAGAACCAGGGGATAAGGTGTATCAAATTTTCGTATAGCATGTAAAACACTAAGGGAATCTGAAACTACCACAAATGGTGACAGTCAAAGATGCAATACGGGTAAGTGCTACGAGAATGGCATACAATTCAGCCATAAAAATGCCCTTACACGACGCTGTCCAGAAACACTGCAGTGAATCCGACACTGTCAGAAGACTTAGAATCATTGGTGTACACTGCGATGGCATGAGAATGAGATCGAAAGTGGTTAAGAAAAAGATAGCGAGAAGCCACCATAGGCAGTTGGGCTTTCGCATATGGCAGAGGGAAAGAACAGACATGAGCCATCGGAACTTTCCAAGGAGGTAGGGAAAAGTGAGATGCTACATGAACATAGAAAGGTGGTAACTGAAGAGAAGACAAGAGCGAATGTAGGCGAAGAGAAAAGGGACAGAGTGGGCAGGGGCAACGAACAAATAAAGAACGTCTACTAACATCAGTGACTATCCTATATATGGAAGGATTGCAGAGGTCATGAGAGTGAAAATAATAGCGAAGGCAATGAGCACCATGGCGATCAGACAAGGATGGAATATTCACCTCTGCATAGAGGCTCTCAACCAGGAAAGAGCAAAAAGCACCAAGGCATAAATGTAAACCCTGGTGATGGATGGAATTAAGGCTAGAGAGAGTTGCAGGAGAGGCCGCTGAATATATCTGGTCACCATAATCGAGTTTCGATAAAATTAGGGCTGAATATAGTCGAAGGAGAGTTCTACGATCAGCCCCCCATGAAAGATGAACGAGAGTTTTAAGGAGGTTCAGCCGGCTATGACAAGTTGCCTTTAGAGAGGTAATGTGAGGTTTCCAGGATAACCTACGGTCAAACAGTTCTGGGATACGCGAACCATATACAGTGGACCCCCGGAGTTCATACTGCTCCAAACTTGAACAATTATGTAAGTGTATTTTTGTAAGTGCTTTTGTAAGTGTATTTTTGGGGGTCTAAAAGGACTAATCTAATTTACATTATTCCTTATTTGAACAAATTCATTCGGTAACGGCACTTGAACAGCATTCTGGAACAAATTAATGACGAGCTCCAGGGGTCCACTGTACGTAGGTACATGTACAATGGATGATCAGAGATGACAGAACGTCTAGTGAAAGTAATTTGGTGAGTTTTACTACTAGAAAATTTAGACCCATGAGTGGTGGCCCAATTGGAAACACGGTCGACCGCATGCTGGAGAGAAACTGCAGTGAGGTGACAGTCAGCGCCTGCACAAGCTATAGCAAAGTCATCAACATAAAGCGATGACCAAATATTGGATGGAAGAACAGAGGCCAGATCATTTATAGCAAGGAGAAAAAGTATTGTGCTCAGAACACACCCCTGGGGGACACCTTCTTGGACAAAGTCCGGGACACGCATATTATTAACCCGAACACGGAAATGTCTTTCAGTTAAGAAGTTCTTAAAGGAAAAATGGAGGACAGAGAGAAACATGATATTATATACCTGGAAAGTACTTGAGGACCTTGTGCCAAAATCTACAGTTGACCGTTGATTAACACGACAGGTGCAGTTTGTCTGTCCTCTCAATTTGTATATAAACACTGTCTCCAGCATGCTTATATTTTTAGCACATATGATGCAAATATGAAAACACAGTATGTATTGACTGGTATGCACGAATCACTTAATTTAATCACATTTGTTGGTTTTCCTGAGACCCCTGTGGTGAGAAACAATTTATAATTAAACAGTGTATACTGTGATGGCTCAGAACTTCAAGCATTTGTCATGGCGGTGCCACAGAATTATCTCTTCACTTTTTGTTTACATTCCACACTAATATAAATCACTAACACATTCAAAATTTGTGTAAGTACAGCTAGGGTAAGTGAATAACTTCATGGCATAGTAATGTGCAGTTAGTGAAAGCAGTTACTAGCCTTTTCCTACAGGCTTTTACCCATTTTTACCCTAAAGTTGCACCATGCTAGATGAATTTCACAGTGTGCTCATTCAAAATGATGCAATTTTGCAATGAGCATGTTAGAAGATCGCATGTTAATCGATGGTCTACTGTACATACTACCATAACAAAATAATGGAGTGAGGTATGGATCTACACACTTTCATAACATACTGGAGTGAGAGATATGGGAGGAAGTGTAAAATGAATCTAGTGAAAAGCAGGAGTGCAATGGGCACAATAAAGAAATACTGTATTAACATCCATGGCCCCAGACTATTCAATATCTTACCATATCAGAAACACTGCTGGAACAAGTGTAGAAGTCTTCAAGAAGAAGCTTGACAAGTATCTTCATCAGGTGCCAGATCAACTAGGCTGTGATGGATACGTGGGTCAGCAGACCACCAGCAGCAACAGCCTGGTTGACAAAACAAACACCAGAAGAGCCGGGTCCATGGCCAGGCTCTAAGAGTGGGAAAACTCTCAGAATTCATCAAAAGCAAAGGTCTTTCACGTGTTCCTTTCATTCTATTTGATGATCCTCTTGAGTTTTGTATACAGTGTTCCTTTTGAGTTCTTCATTCTTTCCATACCTCAGCAGCTGGAACTTATCACCACTGAATGTCATGTTGTTTTCTACTGCCCACTGGAAAACACTGCTTATATCTTCCTGTAAGTTTTCAGTGTCATCTACCAAAGTGACTTTCATGCTTATTTTTGTGTCATCTGCAAATGATGATACAAAACTGTGACGGGTGTTTTTATCTGTCTGCTATGAGGATAAGAAACAGTAGAGGTGCCAGGACAGTGCCTTGGGGCACTGAGCTAACTTCACTGATACTGGATTTTGCTGTTTAGTACTACTTTTTGTGTTAGGAACTTGAAAATCTATCTGTCTACCTTCCCCATTAGGCCTATGGCCCTTATTTTGCATGCAATCACCCTGTGATAACATCTGTCAAATACTTGCAAAATTTGTGTATATCAAATCTGTGTTTTGGTTTTCTTTCAATGCCTCCATAATTCTGTCACAGTGGTTCAGCAGTTGTGACAGGCATGAATGTTCACTTCTAAAATTGTGCTGGTTTGGGCTATGCTGAATGTGATGTTCCATAATTTGCAATTTGACATTTCATCATTGTTTCAAAGATTTTTATGATGCGAGATGTTAGGCCAACTGGTCTGTAATTCTTAGCTAATGCTCTACTAACTCCCTTATACACTCTTTAAGGTCTTTAGTATTTCACCTAGATCTAGGTTCTTTCTCCAAAGAATACTGACATCTTGTGCTAGTGGTTCTTTGCACTTTTTTTATAAATAAAGAATTCCATAAATCTGGTCCAGGTGCTGAGTGAGTGGCCATGTTTTCAATTTATCTTTTCAAATTCTATGGGATTAGTACTATTACTAATGTCAATTAGTTGGTCTGCACAGTCTTCAGATAGAAAAAGTTTCTGCATTCTCTACCAAGCTGTCATTTAATGAGTTGCTGAACAATGACTCATACTGTCCTTTTAGAATTTGTGTATTTTTAGAATTTCCAGTTCATCATCAGTATGAGTCTCCTCTCATTAATGGTCCAATTCTATATTTAGTTCTTAGCTTGGATTTTACATATAAATAGAAATGCTTTGGGTTTCTTGCAATATCCTGGATGGTCTTTCATTCCCTTTGTGCTTCTTCTTTTTGATACGAGAGTCTCGGCTAAGATTCTTCTCCGCTGTGACGTTGTTCTTAAGCAATTCGGTAAACCGTTTTCTTCTTTTATACCATCTTCTATGCTCTCTCTCTATATCTGATCTTCTTCTGGGTTTCCTCAATGGTACATATTTAATACAGATCTTGCATCCTTGTGTGTTCAGCTTCTCCAGGCACTGTGAGGATTTAAGGTGCTTATGATTGTTTACCAGGATATGTCCGATAGTTCTTAGTTAATTTTGTCCCACTTACTTCTATGTTTATTGAAGATAAATTTACTGAACATCCCCAACCCTGAGCTTCTACTTATTTGTACTTCTATGATGCTGTGGTCAGAGTATATTGTTCTTGCAACTGTTATTTCTCTGATTAGTTCCTCGTTGCTTGGGAATATCAAATCCAGTGAATTTTCATTTCTAGTGAGATCAGTTATTTGTTGGTTCAATGCAAACTTTTCACAAATTATTATTAGTTCCCTGGTATGTAGCTGCTGAGACAGGGTGCTTCTAGGAGCTATTTTTGGTATAACGTGTTGAGCCATCTTCCATTTTACATTTGGGATAATATTTGGTGTGGGATTTTCCAGCCTTTTAGGATACCTATCTATCCTTGTTCGATCTGTGAATTCCTCAGCCATTGGTGGTGGTGGTTTATATACTAGGATAATTACCATTATTATTATTTTCTACTTCAATACCTAGAACTTCTACTGTATCATTCGATGAATTCAGCAATTCTGTGCAACAAAAAGTACCCTTCACATGGAGCCCTACTCCTCCCTTTACCTATTAACAGTCACATCTATACACATTACAGTTTTTTATCATTATTTCACTGTCCAAAACATGCCTTGTGTGAATTATTGTAAATACTCCAAACATAGCATTTGCTTCTGTGAGCAGCCAACAAATAATGTGGAACTCCGGATTTCGTACGCACCGAATATCGTACGTTTTGGATTTAGACCACTTTTTTGGGTGAAATTTTGGTCTGGATTTCATACCTCCACCTGGAAATATTACATATCAGATGAGTCCGCCCGCCCGGGATGCTGCCACTCATATTACGTGTCTCAGTCTGGCTCTGTCACTGGTCGAGTGAGCATTACTTTGCGCATTCATCTGAAACATTTCACAATAATCCATTGTTTTTTGTGCTTAACTATTGAGTGCAACTGCGAAATAAGCCACCATGGGCCCAAAGAAAGTCCTTATGGAGGGGGATTCCCCTTCCAAACAATAAGCTCTCCTCTCTCCCCCCTCCTCGCCTTCTTTCATATGCCAACAAGAGTCTTCAATACAGGTATGTAATAGTGATTTAAATGTTCATTTATCAATTTCATTAGTGCTTTATATTTATTTCTCATTGTTTTCTGAATGTAAAGCTACAGTGGACCCCCAAGTAACATAAAAACTTCATTCCAGAACCCTGCTCAAGTGCCATTACGAATTTACTCCCTTAAGAAAAAATGTCAAGTAGGTTAGTCCATTTCAGACCCCCAAAAATACACTTACAAAAGCACTTACAATATTATACTTACATAATTGTACGATTTCCGGGGTGTACGTAACTCGAGGGTCCACTGTACAGTCATCCCTTGGTTTTCGCTTGTCCCAGTTTTCGCCGATTTTGGTTTTCGCTGACTTTTTTCAGGGAAAATTTGTCTTAGTTTTCGCCGATTGTTTTAGTTTTCGCCGACCATATGGGACCTGTCCACCAGTGCCGCGCACATACAAAGGCCGTAGGCCCGCCACCACGCACCTCCACGCACATTGTTACGCAGTCTAGCATTGAGTGAACATTACCCCATGAGTTTATACAAAACATTTACTAACAATTCATTGTTTTTGGGCCTTCATTATTGTGTGACTACTAAATAAGCTACCATGGGCCCAAAGAAAGATCCTAGTGCCACTTCTTTGGTAAAGAAAGTGAGGAACACTGTAGAAATGAAGAAAGAAATAATAGAAAAATATGATAGTGGTGTACGTATTGCCGAGCTCGCCAGGATATACAAGAAAAACCCATCAACCATCAGTTCCATTGTGGCAAAGAGAAAGGAAATCACGGAAGCTAATGTTGCGAAAGGGGTGAATACGATAACGAAACAGAGATCACAAACAATGGAAAATATGGAGAAATTGTTATTGGTATGGATAAACCAAAAACTGCTAGCGGGTGATAGTGTTGTGCAATCCATCATATGTGAAAAAGCAAAGCAGTTGCATGCCGATCTTGTAAAGAAAATGCCTGGAACCAGTGTTGAGGTTGATGAATTTAAGGCCAGCAAAGGCTGGTTCGAAAACTTCAAGAAGCGAAGTGGCATACACAGTGTTGTAAGGCATGGTGAGGGTGCCAGTTCAGATAAAGATGGGGCTGAAAAATTTGTGCGTGAGTTTAAAGAATATGTAGAGGCAGAAGAATTTAAACCCCAACAAGTGTTTAATTGTGACGAAACAGGCCTCTTTTGGAAGAAAATGCCAAGGAGGACCTACATCATGCAGGAGGAAAAGGCAATGTTAGGACACAAGCCTATGAAAGACAGGCTAACTCTTATGTTATGTGGGAACGCTAGTGGGGATTTAAAAGTGAAGCCTTTACTCGTGTATCACTCTGAAAATCCCAGAGTGTTCAGGAACTACAGTGTTGACAAGGGTAAATTGTGTGTGTTTTGGAAGTCTAATGCTAAGGCATGGGTCACTAGGGAAATTTTCCTGGAATGGTTTAATCAAGTGTTTGGCCCCAGTGTGAAGAAATATCTATTGGAGAATAAATTGCCACTTAAGTGCCTCCTGGTAATGGACAATGCTCCTGGTCATCCTCAAGACTTGGAAGACCAAATGCCTAAGGAATTCAAATTTGTAAAAGTGAAGTTCTTGCTTCCTAACACCACTCCTCTCCTCCAGCCCATGGACCAGCAGGTCATTGCAAACTTAAAAAAACTGTACACCAAAGCAATGTTTCAAAGGTGCTTTGATGTAACCTCAGACACTAGATTGACCCTAAGAGAGTTCTGGAAGGCTCACTTCGATATCTTCCATTGCATAGGCCTTATAGATAAAGCTTGGCAGGGAGTGACCTCCAGGACGATGAACTCTGCTTGGAGAAAGTTGTGGCCAGATTGTGTCCCAGAGAGGGATTTTGAAGGGTTTGAAGCTAACCCTGATGAGCCTATGGAAGTTGTGGAAAGTATTGTGGAATTGGGGACTTCTATGGGGTTGGATGTGAATGGAGAGGATGTGGAAGAGTTGGTGGAGGACCACAATGAAGATCTAACCACTGAAGAGCTGCAAGAGCTTGAGCTGCAACAACAACAAAACAGATCTGAGGAAATTGCTTCAGTGGAGGAAGAAAGATGTAAGGTGCCTTCTTCAGAGATTAAGGAGATTTGTGCAATGTGGAGTAGGGTGCAATCATTTGTGGAGGAACATCACCCTGACAAAGATGTTGCAATCCGTGCTGGCTACTTTTACAATGACAATTCCATGTCCCATTTTAGGGACATTTTAAAGAGCCGCCAGATACAGAGCTCTCTGGAGAGATATTTAGTGCCACAGGTGTGCAGTGACTCACAAGCTGGTCCTAGTGGGATTAAAAGACAAAGAAGGGAAGTGACCCCAGATGAGGACTTGGTACCTAGAGTCCTTATGGAGGGGGATTCCCCTTCCAAAAATTAGGGTCTCTTCCCTCTCCCCTCTTCCCTCTCTCCCATCCAGCAACATCAGGCTTCAATAAAGGTAAGTGCCACATTCAGTTCATTCATTTGTGCATGTAAAACTATCTTTAAGGCCCCAAAAAAAATTTTTCCCAAACTTCTGGGTTTCTGGAACGGATTAATTGAATTTCCATTATTTCTTATGGGGAAAATAGTTTTGGTTTTCGCCGATTTTGGTTTTAGCCGATCCATCTGGAACGGATTAAAATCGAAAACCGAGGGATGACTGTATATTCTTTAAAAAATGTATTTTTTGTTAACGTTTTTGGGTGTCTGGAATGGATTAATTGTATTACATTATTTCTTATGGGAAATATTATTTCAGTTTTCGTACATTTCAGATTTAGACTGACCTTCTGGAACATATTAAGTACAAAATCCGGGGTTCCACTGTATAACCAACTTGGTCATTTTTATTTGATTTCAAACTGAATGTTTACAAAAAAGGTAGCAGGATTTACAATTTGAGATGTTTTGGCTGCAGCAATTCACAAGTCACAATACCTTGGCTGTAACAATTCACAAAGTTACAATACCTTGGCTGTAACAATTCACAAGTCACAATACCTTGGCTGTAACAATTCACAAAGTCACAATACCTTGGCTGTAACAATTCACAAGTCACAATACCTTGGCTGTAACAATTCACAAAGTCACAATACCTTGGCTGTAACAATTATCAAAGTCACAATACCTTGGCTGTAACAATTCACAAAGTCACAATACCTTGGCTGTAACAATTCACAAAGTCACAATACCTAGGTTGTAACAATTCACAAGTCACAATACCTTGGCTGCAACAATTCACTAAGTCACAGTACCATGGCTGTAACAATTCACAAAAAGTCACAGTACCTTGGCTGCAACAATTCACAAAGTCACAATACCTTGGCTGTAACAATTCATGAAGTCACAATACCTTGGCTGTAACAATTCACAAAGTCACAATACCTTGGCTGTAACAATTCACAAAGTCACAATACCTTGGCTGCAACAATTAACAATGCACCTGCATTTAGGAGAGGTACATCAAGACAACTGGTCTCTCCTGTAGTATTAACAAGTCATAGAGCAAACTGTCTTCACAAATTTCATTAGAGTGTAACATCAGACTTATATCCTCAATAAGTTCTTCTTAGACAACACAACAACAATATTCATCGACTAAGCAAAAAAAAAAAAATTCAGAATATAAAAGAAAAACAATTTCTTTTATGAATTCAAAAGTCATAGAAGAAATAACAGTGACAACAATAATACACAAGCTTGACCACGTCTGGCTGTGTACAGAGCTTTACCATGATGTGATACTCTACACACAGCTCTGTGCAGAGCTTTATCATGATGTGCTGATACTCTACACAGAGCTGTATAGAGCTTTACCATGATGTGTTGATATTCTACACAGAGCTGTGTAGAGCTATGTAACTGTATTTGTGTATACCTGAATAATCTTACTTACTTAGCTTTATCATGATGTGTTGATGCTCTACACACAACTCTGTGTACAGCTTTACCAAGATGTGATAATACTCTACACAGAGCTCTGTATAGAGCTTTATCAAGACATGATAAGGCTCTACACAGAGTTCTGTATAGAGTTTTAGATGACTTGTTGCAATAGAGGTTGCAAAAGAAGCCGTGTGATCACTGTTATACTTGAGAGAGATTATGTGGAACTTTCACTGCCAGATGCAGACTTCAATTCTTCAATATATTTGTTACTGTGACACACATCACTGTTGACCAAGTGACTGTATCACCATTAAGACTATTGTTGGTATTATCAGTGCTATTATCATGGTCACAGATGCTAAACTGGTAGTCTAGAACCGTGACTGTCAGAGATGCCAGGCTAGTAGTCGAGGACTGTGAAATTGACAGTTTACAACAGGATGGTAATCTAGGACTGTGATTGTCAAAGATGCCAAGCTGGTAATTGAAGATGACTGTCAGAAATGCCAGGATGGTAGTTGAGTACTGAGAGACTGTCAGTGATACTAGGCTGGTAGTCGAGGACTGTGGGACTGACGACTGATGCTTCTCTTGCGCACATGTTGACACTCGTGGTTGTCATTATCATGAGGCTTGCGACTCCTGCGTGTGGGGGGTCGAGACAGTTGTTGTGGTGGAGGTGGAGGGGGTCAAATAACAACAGCACCAGCCTCGGAGCGACTCTCTGGCAGTGATGTACAGTCCAGCCAACGGTTGGTATTAGGGTCAAAATATTCTACGTGAGAAATAGTTACCTGCAAAGAAAAATGTTTAATAATAATATCAATAATAATAATAACTTAGGTTTTTATAATTCTTGAGTGCCTGTTCTTTTGAGAGCTTGAAAAGTGCTCCCACTTTAAATCATAAATACAACAACACTCGCTCAACAAAGATGGCAGTAAAGCAATAAAAAAATAATTATAGACTGATAGCACGAGTGTCCCACATCATAAAATTTTTTGAAAGGGGCTCTAAGAAGCAAGATTGCCAACCACTTGGATACCCAACAATTGCACAACCCAGAGCAGCATGGGTTTAGAGCAGGTCGCTTCTGACTCACACAACCACTGGACTACTATGACATCGTCTTGGATGGTCACTCCTGCCTCTCACAACTACTGGACTACTACGAGATGGTCTTGGATGATCATTCCTGCCCCTCACAACTACTGGACCATTACGACATGGTTTTGGATGAAACAGAGGACGAACAGAAAGCATATGTTGTATACACATATAATAAAGGTACCTAACTCCCTATTCAAACTGGTCATATGTGATGCATAATTTTTTAGTGAGAAGCTTCAAGAATTACATCATTTATTATTATTAGTAGGTTGGTAGACAGCAACCACCCAGGGAGGTACTACCGTCCTGCCAGGTGACTGTGAAACAGAAACCTGAAACTGTTTTACATGATGGTAGGATTGCTGGTGTCTTTTTTCTGTCTCATAAACACGCTGGATAACAGGTATATCTAGCTACTTCTACTTACACTTTAGGTCACACTACACTGGCATACACATGCATATATATACATACACACATCTAGGTTTTTCTTCTTTTTCTTAATAGCTCTTGTTCTTTTTATTTTCTCTATTGTCCATGGGGAAGTGGAAAAGAATCTTTCCTCCGTAAGCAGTGCGTGTCGTATGAGCGACTAAGATGCCGGAGCAATGGGCTAGTAACCCCTTCTCCTGTACAAATCTACTAAAAACAGAAGAAAAACTTTATAAAACTGGGTTGTCTGAATGTGCGTGGATGTAGTGCGGATGATAAGAAAGAGATGATTGCCGATGTTATGAATGAAAAAAGTTGGATGTCCTGGCCCTAAGCGAAACAAAGCTGAAGGGGGTAGGCGAGTTTCAGTGGGGAGAAATAAATGGGATTAAGTCAGGAGTATCTGAAAGAGTTAGAGCTAAGGAAGGGTAGCAATAATGTTGAAGGATCAGTTATGGAAGGAAAAGAGGGAATATGAATGTGTAAATTCAAGGATTATGTGGATTAAAATAAGGGTCGGATGCGAAAAGTGGGTCATAATAAGCGTGTATGCACCTGGAGAAGAGAGGAGTGTAGAGGAGAGAGAGAGATTTTGGGAGATGTTAAGCGAATGTATAGGAACTTTTGAACCAAATGAGAGAGTAATTGTGGTAGGGGACCTAAATGCTAAAGTGGGAGAAACATGCAGAGAGGTGTAGTAGGTAAGTTTGGGGTGCCAGGTGTAAATGATAATGGGAGCCCTTTGATTGAACTTTGTATAGAAAGGGGTTTAGTTATAGGTAATACATATTTTAAGAAAAAGAGGATAAATAAGTATACAAGATATGATGTAGGGCGTAATGACAGTAGTTTGTTGGACTATGTATTGGTAGATAAAAGACTGTTGAGTAGACTTCAGGATGTACATGTTTATAGAGGGGCCACAGATATATCAGATCACTTTTTAGTTATAGCTACAGTGGGAGTAAAAGGTAGATGGGATACAAGGAAAATAGAAGCAGTAAGTAAGAGAGGTGAAGGTTTATAAACTAAAAGAGGAGGCAGTTAGGGTAAGATATAAACAACTATTGGAGGATAGATGGGCTAGTGAGAGTGTAGGCAATGGGGTCGAAAATGTATGGGGTAGATTTAAAAATGTAGTGTTAGAGTGTTCAGCAGAAGTTTGTGGTTACAGGCGAGTGGGTGCTGGAGGGAAGAGGAGCGATTGGTGGAATGATGATGTAAAGAGAGTAGTAAGGGAGAAAAAGTTAGCATATGAGAGGTTTTTACAAAGTAGAAGTGATGCAAGGAGGGAAGAGTATATGGAGAGAAAAAGAGAGGTTAAAGAGTGGTGAAGCAATGTAAAAAGAGAGCAGATGAGAGAGTGGGTGAGATGTTATCAGCAAATTTTGTTGAAAATAAGAAAAAGTTTTGGAATGAGATTAATAAGTTGAGGAAGCCTAGAGAACAAATGGATTTGACAGTTAAAAATAGGAGAGGAGAGTTATTAAATGGAGAGTTAGAGGTATCGGGAAGATGGAGAGAATATTTTGAGGAGTTGTTAAATGTTGATGAAGACAGGGAAGCTGTGATTTCGTGTGTAGGGCAAGGAGGAATAACATCTTGTAGGAGTGTGGAAGAGCCAGTTGTGGGTGTGGGGGAAGTTCGTGAGGCAGTGGGTAGAATGAAAGGGGTAAGGCAGCTGGGATTGATGGGATAAAGATAGAAATGTTAAAAGCAGGTGGGGATATAGTTTTGGAGTGGTTGGTGCTATTATTTAATAAATGTATGGAAGAGGGTAAGGTACCTAGGGATTGGCAGAGAGCGTGTATTGTTCCTTTGTATAAAGGCAAAGGGGACAAAAGAGAGTGCAAAAATTATAGGGGAATAAGTCTGTTGAGTGTACCTGGTAAAGTGTATGGTAGAGTTATTATTGAAAGAATCAAGAGTAAGACAGAAAGCAGGATAGCAGATGAACAAGGGGCTTTAGGAAAGGTAGGGGTGTGTAGACCAAGTGTTTACAGTGAAACATATAGGTGAACAGTATTTGGATAAGGGTAAAGATGTTTTTGTGGCATTTATGGATTTGGAAAAGGCGTATGATAGGGTAGATAGGGGGGCAATGTTGCAGATGTTGCAGGTGTATGGAATAGGAGGAAGGTTACTGAAAGCAGTGAAGAGTTTTTATGAGGATAGTGAGGCTCAGGTTAGAGTGTGTAGGAGGGAGGGGACTATTTCCCAGTAAAAGTGGACCTTAGACAAGGATGTGTGATGTCACCGTGGTTGTTCAATATATTTATAGATGGGGTTGTAAGAGAAGTGAATGCGAGGTCTTGGCAAGAGGTGTTGGGCTAAAAGATAAAGAACAAATACAAAGTGGGAGTTGTCACAGTTGCTTTTTGCTGATGACACTGTGCTTTGGGAGATTCTGAAGAGAAGTTGCAGAGGTTGGTGGATGAATTTGGTAGGGGTGTGTAAAAGAAGAAAATTGAAAGTGAATATAGGAAAGAGTAAGGTGATGAGGATAACAAAAAGAATAGGTGACGAAAGATTGGATATCAGATTGGAGGGAGAGAGTATGGAGGAGATGAATGTATTCAGATATTTGGGAGTGGACATGTCGGCGGATGGGTCTATGAAGGATGAGGTGAATCATAGAATTGATGAGGGAAAAAGAGTGAGTGGAGCACTTCGGAGTCTGTGGAGACAAAGAACCTTGTCCATGGAAGTAAAGAAGGGAATGTATGAGATATAGTTATACCAACGCTCTTATATGGGTGTGAAGCATGGGTGATGAATGTTGCAACGAGGAGAAGGCTGGAGGCAGTGGAGATGTCATGTCTGAGGTCAATGTGTGGTGTGAATATAATGCAGAGAATTCGGAGTTTGGAAATTGAGGAGGTGCGGGATTACCAAAACGATTGTCCAGAGAGCTGAGGAGGGGTTGTTGAGGTGGTTTGGACATGTAGAGAGAATGGAACGAGACAGAGTGACTTCGGAGTGTATAAATCTGTAGTGGAGGGAAAGGCGGGGTAGGGGTCGGCCTAGGAAAGGTTGGAGGAGGGTAAAGGAAGTTTTGTGTGTGAGGGCTTGGACTTCCAGCAAGCATGTGTGAGCGTATTTGATAGGAGTGAATGGAGGCATATGGTTTTTAATACTTGACGTGCTGTTGGAGTGTGAGCAAGTAACATTTATGAAGGGATTCAGGAAACCGGCAGGCCGGACTTGAGTCCTGGAGATGGGAAGTACAGTGTCTGCACTCTGAAGGAGGGGTGTTAATGTTGCAGTTTTATAACTGTAGTGTAAGCACCCCTCTGGCAAGACAGTGATGGAGTGAATGATGATGAAAGTTTTCTTTTCGGGCCACCTGCCTTGGTGGGAATCGGCCGATGTGTTAAAAAAAAAAAAATTAAAATTGTGAGTTAATAATATTATTATTGAAGTAACTGACAATGAAATAGTTTCACACTTTACCTCTCTGCAACTGTAAACATAGTCAAGGATTTTTATAAAAAAAAATAAAATAAATAAATAAATAAATAAATAAATAAATAAATAAATAAATAAATAAATAAATAAATAAATAAATAAATAAATAAATAAATAAATAAATAAATAAATAAATAAATAAATAAATAAATAAATAAATAAATAAATAAATAAAAATAAATAAATAAATAAATAAATAAATTGTGTGCACGCATGTTTGTGTGTGTGTACTCACCTATTTGTGGTTGCAGGGGTCGAAACTCAGCTCCTGGCACTGCCTCTTCACTGATCACTACTAGGTCCTCCCTTTTCCCCGCTCCATGAGCTTCATACCTCGTCTTAAAGCTATGTATGGTTCCTGCCTCCACTACATCACTTGCCAGACCATTCCACTTCCTGACAACTCTGTGACTGAAGAAATACTTCCTAACATCCCTTT
>WNWK01019274.1:0-38137 GCA_009830355.1 Cherax destructor
TTTAAATTTCCTTAATACATTCCTGCCTTAGGATGCTCCCTGAGGCCTTCCAAATCCCAGATTACAAGCCTGGTCTGATCCTCCAGGACTATAGTGTTCAAGGTGTTTCTAGCACCTCCTCTCCTCAGTATCTCTTGGGATCTCTCCTACTTTGGAGGCATATCTTTGGGGTGCCTGGTTGCTAACCCCAAGCCTGCTCCTACTCTTGAGGCATCTCTTTGGGGGTGGCCTGGTTGCTGCTAAGACTTGTTAGCAGCAGTATAATCAATATGAGAAGTTGAAAAGGGCTTCTTAAGCTGACAAAGGTGTGAGAGTGGATAGGGAATTTCTTCCGCGTGTTCCCTCACTTTTTGAATCGAATCCCTCTCATGTACACAAACTTTTACAAATTTCTACACAAGAAGGTCAACTTGCCTCTATAAACCTTATTTCTACTCACAATAATTATTACAATGAATACTAATACTAGAAAAATAATCAGACACAAAGAAAATTAATGTTATACACTATATTACAGATTAACAAAAATTCTAGAGAAAACATATTGGAACATACAATAACAGAGCAACAGAATGCAAAGATAATCACAGTTCAAATACATTTCTTGAGTTAATTAACAGCATTTATTTCTTTCCTGAGTTACAGAACTATGCACATGGTAAATAGATAAGGATATAGACAAGAAATATAAGTGAGGACAGTCATGAAATTTTCACAACTAATATTTATCACACCTTACATAAATAATGCTTGAGGGGCTGATTTGCTTCATTACATTACCACATACCCATGGTGGAGTGGTAGTTACAGTGGTAATAAACAAATTACATGTTTATATCTGGTTACAATTGTAATGAGTTATTTGTGTAGACATTAATGAGGTCACACACACACACACACACACACACACAACACATGAGCAGAGCGAAGCTACTGGTCATGGGGATTTCAACCACAGGGAGATCGACTGGGAGAACCATGAACCACGTGGGGTCCAGAAATTTGGGAGAGTAAAGATGATGGACGTGGTACTGGAAAACCTGATGCACCAACATGTCAGGGACACGACCAGAGAGAGAGGAGAAGATGAACCAGCAAGACTGACCTTGTATTCACCCTGAACAGCTCAGATATTGAAGACATAACGCACGAGACCCCTGGGAGCCAGTGACCATATGGTGCTTAGCTTTGAGTACATTGTAGACCCTACAGGTGGAGAGGGAAAACGGTACCGATAGAGACAAACCAGACTTTAAAAGAGGAAACTACACGGGCATGAGGATTTTCCTGCAGGACGTTCAGTGGGAAAGGGAAATGGAAGGACTGACAATAAATGAAATGATGGAATACGTAGGGGCAAAGTGCAAGAAGGCAGAGGAACGGTTTATACCCAGAGGCAAAGGATTAAATGGGAAGGCCAGAAAGAGCCCTGGTTTACCCAAAGGTGCAGGGAGGCAAAGACTCAGAGTATCAGAGAATGGAAACAGTACAGAAGGCAAAGAACCCAAGTAAACAAAGAGATTAGTAGAAGAGCTAGAAACAAGTATGCACAATTACGGAGGGAGGCCCAGAAACAGTACGAAAATGACATAGCATCGAAAGTTAAGTCCGACCGAAACTGATGTACAGTCACATCAGAAGGAAGACAACAGTCAAGGACCAGGTGATAAGGCTGAGGAGAGAAGATGGGGAACTCACAAGTAATGATCAAGAGGTATGTGAGGAGCTCAACTTGAGGTTTAAGGAAGTATTCACAATGGAGGAAGGAAGGCAGCTGGGTAGACAGGACGTGGTTCGTCACCAACAAGGGATGTACCAAGTGCTAGAGGGCATACACACAACTGAGGAGGAAGTGAAGCAGTTACTCAGTGACCTCAATACCTCAAAGGCGATGGGTCCGGACAATATCTCCCGTGAGTTCTTCGGGAAGGAGCTGAGGTACTGAGTGTGCCACTTACCATAATATTCAACACATCCCTTGAAACTGGGCAGCTACCTGAGGTATGGAAGAAGGCCAACGTAGTCCCCATTTTTAAAAAAGGAGACAGAAAAGAGGCACTAAACTAAAGACCGGTGTCACTTACATGTATAGTGTGCAAAGTCCTGGAGAAAATCATCAGGAAAAGAATGGTGGAACACCTTGAGCTGAACAGGATAATAAACACCAGACAGCACGGATTCCGGGAAGGCAAATCCTGTGTAACAAACCTCCTAGAGTTCTATGATAAAGTAACAGAGGTAAGGCAGGAGAGAGAAGGGTGGGTTGATTGCATTTTCCTGGACTGCAGGAAGGCCTTCGACACAGTTCCTCACATGAGATTAGTAAAGAAGTTGGAAGAACAAGCAGGTATAACAGGAAGGGCACTAGAATGGATCAGGGAATACCTCAAAGGGAGGCAACAACGGGTCATGGTGCGTGGTGAGGTATCACAGTGGGCGCCTGTGACGAGCGGTGTACCGCAGGGGTCAGTCCTAGGACCAGTGTTATTCCTGGTATATGTAAATGACATGACGGACGGGATAGACTCAGAAGTGTCTCTATTCGCGGATGATGTGAAAATAATGAGGAGAATCACATCTGAAGAGGACCAGGCAGGGCTGCAAACAGACCTGGACAAGCTCGACATCTGGTCTAGCAATTGGCTTCTTGAATTCAATCCCTCCAAATGCAAAGTCATGAGGATCGGAGAAGGGTAAAGAAGACCGCTGACAAAGTACAAGCTAGGCGGACAAAGGCTACAAACCTCGGCAAAGGAGAAAGACCTTGGAGTGAGTATAACGCCAAGCACGTCTCCGGAGGCACACATCAACCAGATAACTGCGGCAGCATATGGGCGACTGGCAAACCTAAGATTAGCGTTCCGTTACCTTAACAAGGAATCGTTCAAGACACTGTATACCGTGTACGTCAGGCCCATACTAGAATATGCAGCACCAGTCTGGAACCCACACCTGGTCAAGCACGTAAAGAAACTAGAGAAAGTGGAAAGGTTTGCGACAAGGGTAGTTCCACAACTCAGGGGTCTGTCTTATGAAGAAAGATTGAGGGAAATAGGACTAACAACACTGGAGGAAAGAAGGGTCAGAGGAGACATGATAACGACATACAAAATACTGCGGGGAATTGACAAGGTAGATAGTGACAGGATGTTTCAGAGAGGGAACACAGAAACAAGGGGACACAACTGGAAGCTGAAGACTCAGATGAGTCAAAGGGATGTCAGGAAGCATTTCTTCAGCCACAGAGTAGTCAGGAAGTGGAATAGTCTAGAGAAAATATAGTGGAGGCAGGAACCATACATAGTTTTAAGACAAGGTATGATAAAGCTCATGGAGCAGGGAGAGCAGAGACCCAGTAGCAGACAGCGAAGAGGCGGGGCCAGGAGCTGAGTCTCGACCCCTGCAACCACAATTAGGTGAGTACAATTAGGTGAGTACACACACACACACACACACACACACACACACACACATGTATGCTTCTGGTATTTGTGAACGATATGACGGAAGGAATAGACTCCGAAGTGTCCCTGTTTGCAGATGATGTGAAGTTGATGAGAAGAATTCAAATCGGACGAGGACCAGGCAGAACTACAAAGGGATCTGGACAGGCTGCAAGCCTGGTCCAGCAATTGGCTCCTGGAGTTCAACCACACCAAGTGCAAAGTCATGAAGATTGGGGAAGGGCAAAGAAGACCGCAGACGGAGTACAGTCTAGGGGGCCAGAGACTACAAACCTCAATCAAGGAAAAAGATCTTGGGGCGAGTATAACACCAGGTACATCTCCTGAGGCGCACATCAACCAAATAACTGCTGCAGCATATGGGCGCCTAGCAAACCTAAGAACAGCATTCCGACATCTTAATAAAGAATCGTTCAGAACCCTGTACACTGTGTACGTTAGGCCCATACTGGAGTATGCAGCACCAGTTTGGAACCCACACCTAGCCAAGCACGTAAAGAAACTAGAGAAAGTGCAAAGATTTGCAACAAGACTAATCCCGGAACTAAGGGGTATGTCCTACGAGGAGAGGTTAAGGGAAATCGACCTGACGACACTGGAGGACAGGAGAGATAGGGGGACATGATAACGACATATAAAATACTGAGATGAATTGACAAGGTTGATAGAGACAGAATGTTCCAGATTATTATCATTATTATTATAATCAAAAGAAGCGCTAAACCACAAGGGTTAAGAATGTTCCAGAGATGGAACACAGTTGGAAGTTGAAGACTCAAATGAATCACAGGGATGTTAGGAAGTATTTCTTCAGTCACAGAGTGGTCAGGAAGTGGAATAGTTTGGGAAGCGATGTAGTGGAGGCAGGATCCATTCATAGCTTTAAGAAGAGGTATGATAAAGCTCATGGCGCAGGGAGAGTGACCCAATAGCAGCCAGTGAAGAGGCGGGGCCAGGAGCTATGACTCGACCCCTGCAACCACAACTAGGTGAGTACACATCCTCAGATGAGGATCAGGCAGGACTACAAAGAGACCTGGACAGGCTGGACACCTGGTCCAGCAACTGGCTTCTCGAATTTAACCCCGCTAAATGCAAAGTCATGAAGATCGGTGAAGGGCAAAGAAGACCGCAGACAGAGTATAGGATAGGTGGCCAAAGACTGCAACCCTCACTCAAGGAGAAAGATCTTGGGGTGAGTATAACACCGAGCACGTCTCCGGAAGCACACATCAACCAGATAACTGCTGCAGCATATGGGCGACTGGCAAACCTGAGAATAGCGTTCCGTTACCTTAACAAGGAATCGTTCAAGACACTGTACACCGTGTACGTCAGGCCCATACTAGAGTATGCAGCACCAGTTTGGAACACAAACGTGGTCAAGCACGTCAAGAAATTAGAGGAAGTGCAAAGGTTTGTGACAAGGTTAGTTCCAGAGCTAAGGGGAATGTCTTACTAAGAAAGGTTAAGAGAAATCGGCCTGACAACACTGGAGGACAGGAGGGTCAGGGGAGACATGATAACGACATACAAAATACTGCGGGGAATAGACAAGGTGGATAGAGACAGGATGTTCCAGAGAGGGAACACAGAAACAAGGGGACATAATTGGAAGTTGAAGATTCAGATGAATCAATGGAATGTTAGGAAGTATTTCTTCAGCCATAGAGTAGTCAGGAAGTGGAATAGTCTAGCAAGTGATGTAGTGGATGCAGGAACCATACATAGCTTTAAGACGAGGTATGATGAAGCTCATGGAGCAGGGAGAGAGAAGACCCAGTAGAGATCAGTGAAGAGGAAGGGCCAGGAGCTGAGTCTCGACCCATGCAACCACAATTAGGTGAGTACAATTAGGTGAGTACATACACACACACACGTGGCAATGCTTTATTTACAGGGAACAAAGTCAGGGTATTTTTCCAGAATGGTCTGTAATATACCACTGTGGATAAAATACTTTGACATATCTTGAACATTTCTGAGTGAGTTGTCTCTGAATTCATTAATTTTATCGCACTCCAGTACATAATGACGCAGGGTGTGAAGCACTCCAGTACATAATGACGCAGGGTGTGAAGCACTCCAGTACATACTGACGCAAGGTGTGAAGCACTCCAGTACATACTGACGCAGGGTGTGAAGCACTCCAGTACATACTGACGCAGGTGTGAAGCACTCCAGTACACAATGACGCAGGGTGTGAAGCACCCAGTACATACTGACGCAGGGT
The DNA here is from genome assembly GCA_009830355.1 of Cherax destructor. Lineage (NCBI taxonomy): Eukaryota > Metazoa > Arthropoda > Malacostraca > Decapoda > Parastacidae > Cherax > Cherax destructor. Next base: position 5,698 of record WNWK01019274.1, read on the forward strand.
GTGAAGCACCCAGTACATACTGACGCAGGGTGTGAAGCACTCCAGTACATAATGACGCAGGGTGTGAAGCACTCCAGTACATACTGACGCAGGGTGTGAAGCACTCCAGTATATACTGACGCAAGGTGTGAAGCACTCCAGTACATAATGACGCAGGGGTGAAGCACTCCAGTACATACTGACGCAGGGTGTGAAGCACTCCAGTATATACTGACGCAAGTGTGAAGCACTCCAGTACATACTGACGCAGGGTGTGAAGCACTCCAGTACATAATGACACAGGGTGTGAAGCACCCAGTACATAATGACGCAGGGTGTGAAGCACCAGTACATAATGACACAGGGAGTGAAGCACTCCAGTACATAATGATACAGGGTGTGAAGCACTCCAGTACATACTGACACAGGGAGTGAAGCACTAGACATAATGAGCAGGGGGGGAAGCACTCCAGTACATACTGACGCAGGGGGTGAAGCACTCCAGTACATACTGAGCAGGGGGTGAAGCACTCCAGACATACTGACGAAGGGGTGAAGCACCCAGACATAATGACGCAGAGGTGAAGCACCCATACATACTGACGCAGGGTGTGAAGCACTCCAGTACATAATGACGCAGGGGTGAAGCACTCCAGACATACTGACGCAGGGGGGGGAAGCACTTCAATTTAATTTTACGCAGGGTGTGAAGCACCCAGTACATACTGACGCAGGGGGGGGAAGCACCCAGTACATAATGACCGGGGGGAAACACCCAGTACATACTGACGCAGGCTGTTACAATAGTCCATCTGGCAAAATTTTCAACCCAGCCGGACCCGGCTGGGGACAATGGTACCCCCCTTTTATATACCTAATATTCCCAATGAAAAAAACTTGAAATTTAGATTTAGAAAGGATATAAGGAAGTACTGCTTTTTCGACAGTCATAGACAAGTGGATCAGTCTCCCAGGTAGGGCGTTGAGTCTCCCAGGGGGGGGGGGGTTTAGTTCCCAGGTAGCGCCCCCGAGTTCCCAAGTAGCGTCGTTGAGTCTCCCAGGTAAAAATGGTTTTTTTCCCCCCCGGAGCGTGGTTGGGGTCTCCCCGGGAAAGGGGGAGGGTTTCCCCGGTAGCGCCGGGTTTAGTTCCCGGGGAGGGCGTTGAGTCTCCCAGGCAGCTGTTTAGCCCCCAGGCAGCGTCGTTGAGTCTCCCAGGCAGCGTGGTTGAGTCTCCCAGGGCGTCGTTGAGCCCCCCAGGGGGGGGGCCCCCGAGTTTTCCCCCCCAGCGTGGTTTTTTCTCCCAGGCAGCGGGGTTGGGGGCTCCCAGGCAGCGTGGGGGTTTTTTCTCCCAGGTAGCGTGGTTGAGGCCTTTCCCCCCGGGAGCGGGAGTTATCTCCCCGGGCGGGGTTTTTACTCCCAGGTAGCGTGGTTTAGTCTCCCCGGCAGCGTGTTTGAGTCTCCCAGGGGGGGGGCCCTTGAGTCTCCCCGGTAGGTCCTTTAGTCTCCCAGGCAGCGCGTTGAGTCTCCCAGGCAGCGTGGTTGGGGTTTTCCCCCGGTAGGCGTTGAGTCTCCCAGGTGCGCCCCCGGGGGCTCCCCGGACGCGTGGGTTTTTTCTCCCAGGTAGCGTCGTTGAGTCTCCCAGGGGAGCGTCGTTGAGTCTCCCAAGCAGCGTGGTTGAGTCTCCCAGGCAGTGTGGTTGAGTCTCCCAGGGAGCGTGGTTATCTCCCAGGCAGCGTGGTTGAGTCTCCCAGGCAGCGGGTTTAGTTCCCCGAAAGGGGGCAGTCTCCCCGGCAGCGTGGGAACCCTTGGCCCCCAGGAGCGTGGGGTTTTTTCTCCCAGGTAGGCCCTTGAGTCTCCCAAGTAGGGGCCCCCTTGAGTCTCCCAGGTAGCGTGGTTGAGTCTCCCAGGTAGCGGGGTTTAGTCTCCCAGGCAGCGTGGTTGAGTCTCCCAGGGAGCGTCGTTGAGTCTCCCAGGTAGCGTCGTTGAGTCTCCCAGGGGGGGGGGGGTTTAGTCTCCCAGGCAGGGCGTTGAGTCTCCCAGGGAGCGTGGTTGGGTTCCCCGGTAGCGTCGTTGATTTCCCCCGGAAAATTTTTAGCCCCAGGCAGCGTGGTTGAGTCCCCCAGGTAGGTCGTTACCCCAGGTAGCGGGGTTGAGCCCCGGGGCCGTCTTTTAACCCAGGGGTGGGTTGGGGCCCCCCTTCCCCCGGTGGGCGTTTGTCCTCCCCCTGGGGGTTCCCCGGGCGCGTTTGCCCCCAGGTGGGTCCCCCAAGGGCCGTTGAGTTTCCCAGGGGGGGGTTGAGTCCCCCAGGTGGGGGTTTGGCCCCAGGAGCTTTTGGGAAGGTCCCCCCGGGGCGGGGTTTGAGTTTACCTCATTGAGCTCCTCAGGCAGCGTCGTTGAGCCCAGGCAAAGCTGGCTCCAGGCGTCGTGCCAGGCAGCACGCTTGTCTCCAGGTAGCTGCCGTTGGTCTCCCAGGCAGCAAATGTTGGAGTGTCGTTGGATCAGGTGGGCGTGGTTGAGTCTCCTGCAAGCGTGGTTGAAAATGTTGGTCCCAGGCAACGTCGTTGGCCTCAGTATGCCGTTGAGCCTGGGCGTGGTTGGAGTCTCCTCAGGTAGCGTGGTTGAGTCGGTAGCGTAGTTGAGTCAGTGTGCGTGGTTGAGTCTCAGCAGCGTGGTTGGTCTCCCAGGCAGCGTGAGCTTGAGCCCAGGCGTGGTTGAGTCTCCCAGGCGTGGTCGTTGAGCCCAGGCAAGCGTGGTTGAGTCTCAGGTAGCGTGTTGGTCTCCCAGGCGTGGTTGTCTCCCAGGCAAGGTGGTAGAGTCTCTGGCAGCGGTTGAGTTCTCTGCTGGGCGTGGCTTGAGCTCCCAGGCAGCGTGGCGATCTCAGGTGGTGGTTGAGTCTCCAGGTACGGTTGAGTCCTCCTGCGCTGGGTTACCGCGTGGCCGAGTCTCCCAGGTGCGGCGGTCCTGCGCTGCGTGAGTCTCAGACAGCGTGGTTGAGTCTCCAGCAGCGTGGTTGAGTCTCCCCAGGCAGCGGGTTGAAGTCTCAGACAGCGTGAGCAGACAGCGTGGTTGTAGCCAGGCAGTGGTTGCAGTCCTCCCACGTAGCGGTTGAGTCTCCCAGGCAGCGTGGAGTCTCAGGCAAGCGTGGTTGGTTCCCAGGCAGTGGTTGCCCAGGTGTGGTTGAGTTCCAGGCAACGTGGTTGGAGTCTCACGGGGCGCAGTTGGTCGTCCCAGGCAGCGTGGTTGAGTCCCAGGCAGCGTGGCTGGTCCTCGGAGTCTTCCAGGCAGCGGTTGAGTCTCCCAGGCAGCGTGGTTGAGTCTCCAGGCAGTTCCTTTAGCAGCGTGGTTGGTCTTCCTTGTGGCGAGCACACTGGGCTTAGCGGGTTTAAATAGGCTGATGGATACATGTTAAAAGTCTTCAGTCAAGAAAATAACATTTGTATACATACATAGCACCAGACGTTCATAATCATGATAGTCCTGCTTACACTTCACAGTTTGTCACTTGAGTGAAATCCCTGAGCTTTTGGGGGATAGTATCACATTATATTAAAATGGGTGACGAATGCTGGTGGGCCAAGCGACATCGGCATTGGCAGAAATCCCAGAGCATCACTGTCATTGTCTGCCTGCCCACCTCCACACAAAGGCACGTACTTAGTTCATCATGTCTCTGTGTAATGCAGCAGTGATCTATCTGCCCGGCCACTGCCTGCTAGGATGTGGCGCACAGGGAAATCCCGTGGTAAAGGGTCGAATGCCAACACTGGGTAGATGTCTACCAGTGAGGTAGCTGCGGTGTATGCATTACTCAGTTTGTTATAACTGTGCAAGAAGACACCAAAGGAACACGGCACACAATCCATAAAACTGGGTATTGAAACTGACGATGCCCGGTCCGCCGCAGGAAGATTTGGTGGCGGCATCGTTGGGTAACACTTATGGGTCAATAGTCTCTGGCTTACTATCAGCAAGATGTACAAGGTATATAATACCAATATCAATGACATATTGCCATATAGAAGACCCTGTTATGCGCCGAGGCCGCAAAAGGGAGCCAGCAGAGCAACTGATGCACAGCACACTGATACTACTGTGAAGAAGGCCACACTGCCTTCCAACTAGTGGTAAATAGGTGCTCATGCCTCTTGACAGACTCTTGAGTAGTCGATAAGTTTGCAGGTCAAACAAAGGTCATTGGAACTCATCTTCAAACTGAATTATTTATGTTCTGTATTCACTTATTGGCCTCTTGTTGCCAGCAAAACTGACAAAGGCTGATAAATGACAGATTTGGTGCGGGGGTAAGATAAATACATATTCGGTGCAGCAGTTAGTATGTCTGGGGCACCCAATCAGCCACACATGAGACTAACTTGTCAGTCTGTGGCACTTACACCATTTTAATAGCCCAACATTTGGCATTTTATCTCGAAGGGAATGTTGCAGAGTTTTCACGGTGAAGAAATGGAAGATGAGGAGGAGTTTGAGGTAACAGTCCTCAATGTGGGTCAACATGCTGGAAGCCACAGTGCAGAATTTTTCAGAAATTCTGTTTATTTATGGTGCTGAATGCACATGTAAATAATGATTGGCAGACAATGGGGGCTTTGCCATACATGACTAACTTTTGAACACAGAGCGGAGACCAGTACATGACAGCCAGTTGGCTCAGTGGCTTCACGAAGTAGCCTGGGAGCTTGTCTTCATTGCCGCAGTTTGGGCTCACTCAGCCGTGTTTGCCGTGACCAGCACTGGCCAGTGGCGTTCATTCTGGGCATGCCCGGGCTCAGGCCCCGACCCACTCTCAGGTCTGTGTCACCTGTGGCCCTGACATGACCAGATTCACCCGAGTTCACCGGCCTTGCAACTGTTCAGCCACAAAAACTTGGGTCTGAGTCCCTGACTCCACATGTGCCTCTGTGGCTCCACCATAACTCCACAGATGGGGCATAACAAAGATACAAATTAAATCAGAGGCTGCAGGCCAGGCCAGAAGCCAGGCTCAGAGACTGGTGCTGTGGCTGTCAGTATGACTGGTGCTGTGGCTGTCAGTGTGACTGGTGCTGTGGCTGTCAGTATGACTGGTGCTGTGGCTGTCAGTATGACTGGTGCTGTGGCTGTCAGTGTGACTGGGGCTGTGGCTGTCAGTATGACTGGTGCTGTGGCTGTCAGTATGACTGGTGCTGTGGCTGTCAGTATGACTGGTGCTGTGGCTGTCAGTGTGACTGGTGCTGTGGCTGTCAGTGATGACTGGTGCTGTGGCTGTCAGTATGACTGGTGCTGTGGCTGTCAGTGTGACTTGGTGCTTGGCTTTTCTGAGTGCTTGGCTGAGCCTGGCTTCTGGCCGGCTTCTGATTTGGCTTCTGGCTGGCTCTGAGCCGGCTTCTGAGGCTGGCTTCTGAGGCTGGCTTCTGAGGCTGGCTTCTGAGCCTGGCTTCTGAGCCTGGCTTCTGAGGCTGGCTTCTGAGCTGGCTTCTGAGCCTGGCTTCTGAGGCTGGCTTCTGAGCTGGCTTCTGAGCTGGCTTCTGAGGCTGGCTTCTGAGGCTGGCTTCTGAGCCTGGCTTCTGAGGCTTGGCTTCTGAGCCTGGCTTCTGAGGCTGGCTTCTGAGGCTGGCTTCTGAGGCTGGCTTCTGAGGCTGGCTTCTGAGCCTGGCTTCTGAGGCTGGCTTCTGATTTAGGCTTCTGAGGCTGGCTTCTGAGCCTGGCTTCTGAAGCTGGCTTCTGATATAGGCTTCTGAGGCTGGCTTCTGAGCCTGGCTTCTGAGGCTGGCTTCTGAGGCTGGCTTCTGAGCCGGACTTCTGAGGCTGGCTTCTGATTTAGGCTTCTGAGGATGGCTTCTGAGCCTGGCTTCTGATTTAATTTAATATCTTTATTATGCACCCCATACCCATCCTGTGGGTGGTAGTCAAAAGATTACAGAGGTACATAATGGGTCCAGGGACTGGCCCCAAAGTTTTGATAGCTGAACAAGTTACAAAGGTAATGAACTCAGGTAGATCTGGTCACAATCATGTCAAGTTACAAAGGTATTTACAGATTACAGAGGTACATAATGGGTCCAGGACCTGAGCCAGGCATGTTACACAAGACTGAACACTGCAACAGGTCTATTGGCCAGTGCTATAATGGTCTAACAAACCACGGTACGGGTGGGGCTTAAACTCGCGGCAAGTGAGTGTAAAACTCTAGGCTACTTCGTAAGCCACTGGGCCAGCTGACTACAATAAGATTCATCCCACAAGATGTACTTCATACCCGCTCATGTACCCGTCCGCTCTGTGTTTAAAGTTAGTCATGTATGTTGCAGCATAAAGTTTGTGTCTGTAATCATTATTTACATGGTAACATTCAACACCATAAATAAACCAAATTTCCTCGAAAAATTCTGCACTGAACATGTTGACTCCACGATGAGGGACTGATTACCTCAAACTCCTCCTCATCTTCCATTTTTCTTCGCATTGGACTGAAGAAACCTCTGCTTGGCGACACGTTTCCGGAATAAAGATACCCAAATGTTGAATATTAAAATGGTATAGGATACCTACAGACTGATAAGTTAGTCTCATGTGCAACAGTTAGGTACCTTTAGAGATACCTAACTCTTGCACAGGTGTCTTATTTATCTACCTAAATGTTGCACAAGTCTGTCATTTATCAACCTGTCGGTTTTGTAACCCAACAAGTTAATAAATTGGAATACAAGGAACATAAATAAATCAGTTTGAGAGATGGAGTTCCAACTGTTGCTTGTTTGACCATTTCTACTAAACTTATCGACTACTCAAAGAGTCTATTAAAGAGCATGACACCTATAATAATACTTTATTGAGACATGGTACAGTGATACATGGTTGGGTAGACAAGATACATAGGTATTGATGAGATGTACATGCCAAAAGCCCCTAATATGCTGTGCATTGCGGGCATATTTACCACTAGTTAGGAAAACAGTGTATATACACTGGAAGACGTACAAGTCTCAGTGTATACAGTATATCCTGCGTCCAGTTCTTTCTGCTGGCTCCACTTTCTGGCCGAAATTCTCAGCATAACAAGGGTCTTTCTATATAGTAATATGTCATTGATGTCAGCTATGGTGTGTATACCTTGTACATGTACTGGTAGTAAATAGAGATATTATTATAAGTGTTGCACAACGATGCCACTACCACCTGCACCGTCTTCCACCATAGCGACGGACCGAAACATCGTCCAGGTTTCATACCCAGTTTTGTAGGTTAATTGTGCCGTGATCCACTTTAGTCTTCTTGCACAGTTCTCGTAAACCTAATGTGGACTGGTCTTGTTGCATACCCTGCACTTGCAGCTGCATACTTGGGTTGTCAAGGTTTGAGTACATCATACCCAGTGTCCGAAATAGGTATTCATTGCTTACTATACTGGGATTTATAATGCGCCACATCCTAATATGTTAGTGGCCGGGCAGATAAGGTCCCCGCAGCCTAACATTACACAGAGACATGATGAACTAAAGTACGTCTCTACGTTGCTGTGTATGGAGGTGACAGGCAGATAGCTCTGGTAGTGATGCTCACCAAGGTTTCTGCCAATCTTAAATGCCATTGTCTTCCTTGGCTCTTCAACATTCGTCACCCATTTTGGATGTAATGTAGTCTATCCCCCCAAAAAAAAATCAGAGTTTACACATGCTTTCCGCCGGCAGTAAAAACAATGGTGTTAAAGCGAGATTTATCGTAATTATGAACGTCTGAGTTTATGTATGTATACAAATGTTAGTTTTTCTTGACTGGAAGACTTTTTAACATGTATCCATCCAACCTATATTTAAACCCACTTAAAGTTGTGGCTGTAACCACGCTGCCTGGGAGACTCAACCACGCTGCCTGGGAGACTCAACCACGCTGCCTGGGAGACTCAACCACGCTGCCTGGGAGACTCAACCACGCTGCCTGGGAGACTCAACCACGCTGCCTGGGAGACTCAACCACGCTGCCTGGGAGACTCAACCACGCTGCCTGGGAGACTCAACCACGCTGCCTGGGAGACTCAACCACGCTGCCTGGGAGACTCAACCACGCTGCCTGGGAGACTCAACCACGCTGCCTGGGAGACTCAACCACGCTGCCTGGGAGACTCAACCACGCTGCCTGGGAGACTCAACCACGCTGCCTGGGAGACTCAACCACGCTGCCTGGGAGACTCAACCACGCTGCCTGGGAGACTCAACCACGCTGCCTGGGAGACTCAACCACGCTGCCTGGGAGACTCAACCACGCTGCCTGGGAGACTCAACCACGCTACCTGGGAGACTCAACCACGCTGCGTGGGAGACTCAACCACGCTGCCTGGGAGACTCAACCACGCTGCCTGGGAGACTCAACCACGCTGCCTGGGAGACTCAACCACGCTGCCTGGGAGACTCAACCACGCTACCTGGGAGACTCAACCACGCTGCCTGGGAGACTCAACCACGCTGCCTGGGAGACTCAACCACGCTGCCTGGGAGACTCAACCACGCTGCCTGGGAGACTCAACCACGCTGCCTGGGAGACTCAACCACGCTGCCTGGGAGACTCAACCACGCTGCCTGGGAGACTCAACCACGCTGCCTGGGAGACTCAACGACGCTACCTGGTTGACTCACCGAGGCTGCCTGGGAGACTCAACGACGCTGCCTGGGAGATTCAACGACGCTGCCTGGGAGACTCAACCACGCTACCTGGGAGACTCAACGACGCTACCTGGGAGACTCAACGACGCTGCCTGGGAGACTCAACCACGCTGCCTGGGAGACTCAACGACGCTACCTGGGAGACTCAACCACGCTACCTGGGAGACTCAACGACGCTACCTGGGAGACTCAACGACGCTACCTGGGTGACTCAACGACGCTGCCTGGGAGACTCAACGACGCTGCCTGGGAGACTCAACGACGCTGCCTGGGAGACTCAACGACGCTACATGGGAGACTCAACGACGCTGCCTGGGAGACTCAACGACGCTACCTGGGAGACTCAACGACGCTGCCTGGGAGACTCAACGACGCTGCCTGGGAGACTCAACGACGCTACCTGGGAGACTCAACGACGCTGCTTGGGAGACTCAACCACGCTACCTGGGAGACTCAACGACGCTACCTGGGAGACTCAACGAAGCTGCCTGGGAGACTCAACGACGCTACCTGGGAGACTCAACGACGCTACCTGGGAGACTCAACGACGCTGCCTGGAAGACTCAACGACGCTACCTGGTTGACTCACTGAGGCTGCCTGGGAGACTCAACGACGCTGCCTGGGAGATTCAACGACGCTGCCTGGGAGACTCAACCACGCTACCTGGGAGACTCAACGACGCTACCTGGGAGACTCAACGACGCTGCCTGGGAGACTCAACCACGCTGCCTGGGAGACTCAACCACGCTACTGGGAGACTCAACCACGCTACTGGGAGACTCAACGACGCTCCTGGACGACGCTCCTGGGAGACTCAACGATGCTGCCTGGGAGACTCAACGACGCTGCCTGGGAGACTCAACGACGCTGCCTGGGAGACTCAACGACGCTGCCTGGGAGACTCAACGACGCTGCCTGGGAGACTCAACGACGCTACCTGGGAGACTCAACCACGCTACCTGGGAGACTCAACCACGCTACCTGGGAGACTCAACCACGCTACCTGGGAGACTCAACCACGCTACCTGGGAGACTCAACGACGCTACCTGGGAGACTCAACCACGCTGCCTGGGAGACTCAACGACGCTGCCTGGGAGACTCAACCACGCTACCAGGGAGACTCAACGAGGCTACCTGGGAGACTCAACGACGCTACCTGGGAGACTCAACGACGCTACCTGGGAGTCTCAACGACGCTACCTGGGAGACTCAACGACGCTACCTGGGAGACTCAACGACGCTACCTGGGAGACTCAACCACGCTGCCTGGGAGACTCAACGACGCTACTTAGGAGACTCAACCACGCTACCTGGGAGACTCAACGACGCTGCCTGGGAGACTCAACCACGCTACCTGGGAGACTCAACGACGCTACCTGGGAGACTCAACGAAGCTGCCTGGGAGACTCAACGACGCTACCTGGGAGACTCAACGACGCTACCTGGGAGACTCAACGACGCTGCCTGGGAGACCAACACGCTACCTGGGAGACCAAGACTCCGGACTCACAGCTGCCTGGGAGACTCAACACGCTGCCTGGGAGACTCAACACGCTCCGGAGACTCAACAGCTACTGGGAGACTCAAGACGCTCCTGGGAGACTCAACACGCTCCTGGGAGCTCAACACGCTCCTGGGAGACTCAACACGTCCTGGGAGACCAACCGCTACCTGGGGACTACACGCTGGGAGACTCAACACGTCCTGGGAGACCAACACGCTCCTGGGAGACTCAACAGCTGCCTGGGAGACTCAACCGCCCTGGGAGACTCAACGACGCTCCTGGGAGACTCAACAGCTGCCTGGGAGACTCAACACTCCGGGGACCAACAGCCCGGAGACTCAACACGCTGCCTGGGAGATCAACACCTCCTGGGGACTCACAGCTCCTGGGAGACTCACACGCTGCCTGGGAGACTCAACACGCTGCCTGGAGACTCAACCACGCTACCTGGGAGACTCAACACGCACCTGGGAGACTCACAGCTGCCTGGAGACTCAACACGCTCTGGGAGACTCAACACGCTCCTGGGAGACTCAACCACGCTCCTGGGAGACTCAACCGCTCCTGGGAGACTCAACACGCTCCTGGGAGACTCACACCACGTGCCGGGAGACTCACACGCTGCCTGGGAGACTCAACCACGCTCCTGGGAGACTCAACCACGCTCCTGGAGACTCAACACGCTGCCTGGGGACTCAACACGCTCCTGGGAGACTCAACACGCTCCTGGAGACCAACACGCTCCTGGGAGACTCAACCACGCTCCTGGGAGACTCAACCACGCTCCTGGGAGACTCAACAGCTGCCTGGGAGACTCAACACGCTACCTGGGAGACTCAACCACGCTCCTGGGGACTCAACCGCTGCCTGGGAGACTCAACACGCTCTGGAGACTCAACAGCTCCTGGGAGACTCAACGACGCTCCTGGAGATCAACCACGCTCCTGGAGACTCAACACGCTACCTGGGAGACTCAACGACGCTCCTGGGAGACTCAACACTGCCTGGGAGACTCAACACGCTCCTGGGAGACTCAACCAGCTGCCGGGAGACTCAACACGCTCCTGGGAGACTCAACACGCTCCTGGGAGACTCAACACGCTCCTGGGGACTCAACACGCTGCCGGGAGACTCAACGACGCTCCTGGGAGACTAACACGCTCCTGGGAGACTCAACCACGCTACCTGGAGACTCAACCACGCCCTGGGAGACTCAACACGCCCTGGAGACTCAACACGCCCTGGGAGACTCACCGCTCCTGGGAGACTCAACGACGCCCTGGGAGACTCAACACGCTGCGGGAGACCAACCGCCTGGAGACTCAACACGTCCGGGGACTCAACCGCTCCGGACTCAACCACCTGGGAGACTCAACGCTCCTGGGGACTCACGCCGCTCTGGAGACCAACACGCTGCCTGAACTCAACACGCTCCTGAGATCACGTGGGTCCGCCTGACCACGACGCTGAGACTAACGCCTGGAGACTCAAACCTCCGACACGCCGGGGACTCAACACGCTCCTGGAGACCAACACCGACTAACCTGGGAGACTCAACCGCTCCTGGACAACGAGCTCCTGGAGACCAACACGCCCTGGAGACTCAACACGCCTGGAGCCAATGGGAGACTCAACGACGCTGCCTGGAGACTCAACGACGCTCCTGGGACTCACGACGCTGCCTGGGAGACTCAACGACGCTGCCTGGGAGACTCAACGATCTGCCAACGCTACCTGGGAGACTCAACGACGCTACCTGGGAGACTCAACGACGCTGCCTGGGAGACTCAACCACGCTGCCTGGGAGACTCAACGACGCTACCTGGGAGACTCAACCACGCTCCCTGGGAGACTCAACGACGCTACCTGGGAGACTCAACGACGCTACCTGGGAGACTCAACGACGCTGCCTGGGAGACTCAACGACGCTGCCTGGGAGACTCAACGACGCTGCCTGGGAGACTCAACGACGCTACATGGGAGACTCAACGACGCTGCCTGGGAGACTCAACGACGCTACCTGGGAGACTCAACGACGCTGCCTGGGAGACTCAACGACGCTGCCTGGGAGACTCAACGACGCTACCTGGGAGACTCAACGACGCTGCTTGGGAGACTCAACCACGCTACCTGGGAGACTCAACGACGCTACCTGGGAGACTCAACGACGCTGCCTGGGAGACTCAACGACGCTGCCTGGGAGACTCAACGACGCTACCTGGGAGACTCAACGACGCTGCCTGGGAGACTCAACGACGCTACCTGGGAGACTCAACGACGCTACCTGGGAGACTCAACCACGCTGCCTGGGAGACTCAACACGCTACCTGGGAGACTCAACGACGCTCTGGGAGACTCAACCACGCTACCTGGGAGACTCAACGACGCTACCTGGGAGACCAAACTCGAGCTACGCACCTGGAGACTCAACGAGCTCCTGGGAGACTCAACGACGCTACCTGGGAGACTCAACACGCTCCTGGGAGACTCAACACGCTCCTGGGAGACTCAACGACGCTCCTGGGAGACTCAACACGCTGCCTGGGAGACTCAACACGCTCCTGGGAGACTCAACCACGCTCCTGGGAGACTCAACCACGCTACTGGGAGACTCAACGACGCTCCTGGGGACTCAACACGCTCCTGGGAGACTCAACCACGCTCCTGGAGACTCAACACGCTCCTGGGAGACTCAACACGCTACTGGGAGACCAACGACGCTACCTGGGAGACTCAACGACGCTACCTGGGAGACTCAACCACGCTGCCTGGGAGACTCAACGACGCTACCTGGGAGACTGATCCACTTGTCTATGACTGTCGACAAAGCAGTACTTCCTTATATCCTTTCTAAATCTAAATTTCAAGTATTTTCATTAGAATATTAGGTATATCAGAAGAGGTACCATTGTAACCCAGCCTGGCTCCGGCTGGGTTACAAGTAAACTTTGCCAGATGGACTATTGTAACAGCCTGCGTCAGTATGTACTGGAGTGCTTCACACCCTGCGTCATTATGTACTGGAGTGCTTCACACCCTGCGTCAGTATGTACTGGAGTGCTTCACACCCTGCGTCAGTATGTACTGAAGTGCTTCACACCCTGCGTCAGTATGTACTGGAGTGCTTCACACCCTGCGTCATTATGTACTGGAGTGCTTCACACCCTGCGTCAGTATGTACTGGAGTGCTTCACACTCTGCGTCATTATGTACTGGAGTGCTTCACACCCTTCGTCAGTATGTACTGGAGTGCTTCACACCCTGCGTCAGTATGTACTGGAGTGCTTCACACCCTGCGTCAGTATGTACTGGAGTGCTTCACTCCCTGCGTCATTATGTACTGGAGTGCTTCACTCCCTGTGTCAGTATGTACTGGAGTGCTTCACACCCTGTATCATTATGTACTGGAGTGCTTCACTCCCTGTGTCATTATGTACTGGAGTGCTTCACACCCTGCGTCATTATGTACTGGAGTGCTTCACACCCTGTGTCATTATGTACTGGAGTGCTTCACACCCTGCGTCAGTATGTACTGGAGTGCTTCACACATTGCGTCAGTATATACTGGAGTGCTTCACACCCTGCGTCAGTATGTACTGGAGTGCTTCACACCCTGCGTCATTATGTACTGGAGTGCTTCACACCTTGCGTCAGTATATACTGGAGTGCTTCACACCCTGCGTCAGTATGTACTGGAGTGCTTCACACCCTGCGTCATTATGTACTGGAGTGCTTCACACCCTGCGTCAGTATGTACTGGAGTGCTTCACACCCTGCGTCAGTATGTACTGGAGTGCTTCACACCCTGCGTCATTGTGTACTGGAGTGCTTCACACCCTGCGTCAGTATGTACTGGAGTGCTTCACACCCTGCGTCAGTATGTACTGGAGTGCTTCACACCTTGCGTCAGTATGTACTGGAGTGCTTCACACCCTGCGTCATTATGTACTGGAGTGCTTCACACCCTGCGTCATTATGTACTGGAGTGCGATAAAATTAATGAATTCAGAGACAACTCACTCAGAAATATTCAAGATATGTCAAAGTATTTTATCCACAGTGGTATATTACAGACCATTCTGGAAAAATACCCTGACTTTGTTCCCTGTAAATAAAGCATTGCTACGTGTGTGTGTATGTACTCACCTAATTGTACTCACCTAATTGTGGTTGCATGGGTCGAGACTCAGCTCCTGGCCTCTCCTCTTCACTGATCGCTACTGGGTCTTCTCTCTCCCTGCTCCATGAGCTTCATCATACCTCGTCTTAAAGCTATGTATGGTTCCTGCCTCCACTACATCACTTGCTAGACTATTCCACTTTCTGACTACTCTATGGCTGAAGAAATACTTCCTAATATTCCATTGATTCATCTGAATCTTTAACTTCCAATTATGTCCCCTTGTTTCTGTGTTCCCTCTCTGGAACATCCTGTCTCTATCCACCTTGTCTATTCCCCGCAGTATTTTGTATGTCGTTATCATGTCTCCCCTGACCCTCCTGTCCTAAAGTGTTGTCAGGCCGATTTTTCTTAACCTTTCTTCGTAGTACATTCCCCTTAGCTCTGGAACTAACCTTGTCACAAACCTTTGCACTTTCTCTAATTTCTTGACGTGCTTGACCAGGTATGTGTTCCAAACTGGTGCTGCATACTCTAGTATGGGCCTGACGTACACGGTGTACAGTGTCTTGAACGATTCCTTGTTAAGGTAACGGAACGCTATTCTCAGGTTTGCCAGTCGCCCATATGCTGCAGCAGTTATCTGGTTGATGTGTGCTTCCGGAGACGTGCTCGGTGTTATACTCACCCCAAGATCTTTCTCCTTGAGTGAGGGTTGCAGTCTTTGGCCACCTATCCTATACTCTGTCTGCGGTCTTCTTTGCCCTTCACCGATCTTCATGACTTTGCATTTAGCGGGGTTAAATTCGAGAAGCCAGTTGCTGGACCAGGTGTCCAGCCTGTCCAGGTCTCTTTGTAGTCCTGCCTGATCCTCATCTGAGGATGTGTACTCACCTAGTTGTGGTTGCAGGGGTCGAGTCATAGCTCCTGGCCCCGCCTCTTCACTGGCTGCTATTGGGTCACTCTCCCTGCGCCATGAGCTTTATCATACCTCTTCTTAAAGCTATGAATGGATCCTGCCTCCACTACATCGCTTCCCAAACTATTCCACTTCCTGACCACTCTGTGACTGAAGAAATACTTCCTAACATCCCTGTGATTCATCTGTCTTCAACTTCAAACTGTGTTCCATCTCTGGAACATTCTTACCCCTTGTGGTTTAGCGCTTCTTTTGATTATAATAATAATAATAATAATCTGGAACATTCTGTCTCTATCAAACTTCTCAATTCATCACAGTATTTTATACGTCGTTATCATGTCCCCCTATCTCTCCTGTCCTCCAGTGTCGTCAGGTCGATTTCCCTTAACCTCTCCTTGTAGGACATACCTCTTAGCTCCGGGACTAGTCTTGTTGCAAATCTTTGCACTTTCTCTAGTTTCTTTACGTGCTTGGCTAGGTGTGGGTTCCAAATTGGTGCTGCATACTCCAGTATGGGCCTAACGTACACAGTGTACAGGGTTCTGAACGATTCTTTATTAAGATGTCGGAATGCTGTTCTTAGGTTTGCTAGGCGCCCATATGCTGCAGCAGTTATTTGGTTGATGTGCGCCTCAGGAGATGTACCTGGTGTTATACTCGCCCCAAGATCTTTTTCCTTGATTGAGGTTTGTAGTCTCTGGCCCCCTAGACTGTACTCCGTCTGCGGTCTTCTTTGCCCTTCCCCAATCTTCATGACTTTGCACTTGGTGTGGTTGAACTCCAGGAGCCAATTGCTGGACCAGGCTTGCAGCCTGTCCAGATCCCTTTGTAGTTCTGCCTGGTCCTCGTCCGATTTGAATTCTTCTCATCAACTTCACATCATCTGCAAACAGGGACACTTCGGAGTCTATTCCTTCCGTCATATCGTTCACAAATACCAGAAGCATACATGTGTGTGTGTGTGTGTGTGTGTGTGTGTGTGTGTGTACTCACCTAATTGTACTCACCTAATTGTGGTTGCAGGGGTCGAGACTCAGCTCCTGGCCCCGCCTCTTCGCTGTCTGCTACTGGGTCTCTGCTCTCCCTGCTCCATGAGCTTTATCATACCTTGTCTTAAAACTATGTATGGTTCCTGCCTCCACTATATTTTTCTCTAGACTATTCCACTTCCTGACTACTCTGTGGCTGAAGAAATGCTTCCTGACATCCCTTTGACTCATCTGAGTCTTCAGCTTCCAGTTGTGTCCCCTTGTTTCTGTGTTCCCTCTCTGAAACATCCTGTCACTATCTACCTTGTCAATTCCCCGCAGTATTTTGTATGTCGTTATCATGTCTCCTCTGACCCTTCTTTCCTCCAGTGTTGTTAGTCCTATTTCCCTCAATCTTTCTTCATAAGACAGACCCCTGAGTTGTGGAACTACCCTTGTCGCAAACCTTTCCACTTTCTCTAGTTTCTTTACGTGCTTGACCAGGTGTGGGTTCCAGACTGGTGCTGCATATTCTAGTATGGGCCTGACGTACACGGTATACAGTGTCTTGAACGATTCCTTGTTAAGGTAACGGAACGCTAATCTTAGGTTTGCCAGTCGCCCATATGCTGCCGCAGTTATCTGGTTGATGTGTGCCTCCGGAGACGTGCTTGGCGTTATACTCACTCCAAGGTCTTTCTCCTTTGCCGAGGTTTGTAGCCTTTGTCCGCCTAGCTTGTACTTTGTCAGCGGTCTTCTTTACCCTTCTCCGATCCTCATGACTTTGCATTTGGAGGGATTGAATTCAAGAAGCCAATTGCTAGACCAGATGTCGAGCTTGTCCAGGTCTGTTTGCAGCCCTGCCTGGTCCTCTTCAGATGTGATTCTCCTCATTATTTTCACATCATCCGCGAATAGAGACACTTCTGAGTCTATCCCGTCCGTCATGTCATTTACATATACCAGGAATAACACTGGTCCTAGGACTGACCCCTGCGGTACACCGCTCGTCACAGGCGCCCACTGTGATACCTCACCACGCACCATGACCCGTTGTTGCCTCCCTTTGAGGTATTCCCTGATCCATTCTAGTGCCCTTCCTGTTATACCTGCTTGTTCTTCCAACTTCTTTACTAATCTCATGTGAGGAACTGTGTCGAAGGCCTTCCTGCAGTCCAGGAAAATGCAATCAACCCACCCTTCTCTCTCCTGCCTTACCTCTGTTACTTTATCATAGAACTCTAGGAGGTTTGTTACACAGGATTTGCCTTCCCGGAATCCGTGCTGTCTGGTGTTTATTATCCTGTTCAGCTCAAGGTGTTCCACCATTCTTTTCCTGATGATTTTCTCCAGGACTTTGCACACTATACATGTAAGTGACACCGGTCTTTAGTTTAGTGCCTCTTTTCTGTCTCCTTTTTAAAAATGGGGACTACGTTGGCCTTCTTCCATACCTCAGGTAGCTGCCCAGTTTCAAGGGATGTGTTGAATATTATGGTAAGTGGCACACTCAGTACCTCAGCTCCTTCCCGAAGAACTCACGGGGAGATATTGTCCGGACCCATCGCCTTTGAGGTATTGAGGTCACTGAGTAACTGCTTCACTTCCTCCTCAGTTGTGTGTATGCCCTCTAGCACTTGGTACATCCCTTGTTGGTGACGAACCACGTCCTGTCTACCCAGCTGCCTTCCTTCCTCCATTGTGAATACTTCCTTAAACCTCAAGTTGAGCTCCTCACATACCTCTTGATCATTACTTGTGAGTTCCCCATCTTCTCTCCTCAGCCTTATCACCTGGTCCTTGACTGTTGTCTTCCTTCTGATGTGACTGTACATCAGTTTCGGGTCGGACTTAACTTTCGATGCTATGTCATTTTCGTACTGTTTCTGGGCCTCCCTCCGTAATTGTGCATACTTGTTTCTAGCTCTTCTACTAATCTCTTTGTTTACTTGGGTTCTTTGCCTTCTGTACTGTTTCCATTCTCTGATACTCTGAGTCTTTGCCTCCCTGCACCTTTGGGTAAACCAGGGGCTCTTTCTGGCCTTCCCATTTAATCCTTTGCCTCTGGGTATAAACCGTTCCTCTGCCTTCTTGCACTTTGCCCCTACGTATTCCATCATTTCATTTATTGTCAGTCCTTCCATTTCCCTTTCCCACTGAACGTCCTGCAGGAAAATCCTCATGCCCGTGTAGTTTCCTCTTTTAAAGTCTGGTTTGTCTCTATCGGTACCGTTTTCCCTCTCCACCTGTAGCTCTACAATGTACTCAAAGCTAAGCACCATATGGTCACTGGCTCCCAGGGGGCTCTCGTGCGTTATGTCTTCAATATCTGAGCTGTTCAGGGTGAATACAAGGTCCAGTCTTGCTGGTTCATCTTCTCCTCTCTCTCTGGTCGTGTCCCTGACATGTTGGTGCATCAGGTTTTCCAGTACCACGTCCATCATCTTTACTCTCCAAGTTTCTGGACCCCCACGTGGTTCATGGTTCTCCCAGTCGATCTCCCTGTGGTTGAAATCCCCCATGACCAGTAGCTTCGCTCTGCTCATGTGTGTGTGTGTGTGTGTGTGTGTGTGTGTGTGACCTCATTAATGTCTACACAAATAACTCATTACAATTGTAACCAGATATAAACATGTAATTTGTTTATTACCACTGTAACTACCACTCACACCATGGGTATGTGGTAATGTAATGAAGCAAATCAGCCCCTCAAGCATTATTTATGTAAGGTGTGATAAATATTAGTTGTGAAAATTTCATGACTGTCCTCACTTATATTTCTTGTCTATATCCTTATCTATTTACCATGTGCATAGTTCTGTAACTCAGGGGAAAGAAATAAATGCTGTTAATTAACTCAAGAAATGTATTTGAACTGTGATTATCTTTGCATTCTGTTGCTCTGTTATTGTATGTTCCAATATGTTTTCTCTAGAATTTTTGTTAATCTGTAATATAGTGTATAACATTAATTTTCTTTGTGTCTGATTATTTTTCTAGTATTAGTATTCATTGTAATAATTATTGTGAGTAGAAATAAGGTTTATAGAGGCAAGTTGACCTTCTTGTGTAGAAATTTGTAAAGAGTTTGTGTACATGAGAGGGGATTCGATTCAAAAAAAGTGAGGGAACACGCGGAAGAGTTCCCCTATCCACTCTCACACCTTTGTCAGCTTAAGAAGCCCTTTTCAACTTCTCATATTGATTATACTGCTGCTAACAAGTCTTAGCAGCAACCAGGCACCCCCCAAAGAGATGCCTCAAGAGTAGGAGCAGGCTTGGGGTTAGCAACCAGGCACCCCCCAAAGATATGCCTCCAAAGTAGGAGAGATCCACAAGAGATACTGAGGAGAGGAGAGTGCTAGAAACACCTTGAACACTATAGTCCTGGAGGATCAGACCAGGCTTGTAATCTGGGATTTGGAAGGCCTCAGGAGCATCCTAAGGCAGGAATGTATTAAGGAAATTTAAATCTCAGTATGGAAAAACTATGTGGGGGAGGAGTGTTAACCTCAGTAAGCCAGGCTTGCTATAAGAATTAAGTATTTGCTATTACAATTGTTTTTTTTGTGCCAACACTTTCTGATACCCTTGTAATGTGTTTATTAAATTGTAAGTGGTTATGTCTGGGTATGTTTTACTTCCACCTTTGAGCCATGTATACAAGGTCCATGTGTCAGAGACTAAATTAAATAACCTATTGATGTTATCATTTTTCTGTGGAGAGTCAAGCCCCTGATAAGGTGCCTACTGCTCGTGTTTTCAGGCCATGCTACCCTAAGAGCCAGTACTTATCAGGACCCCCTATTTTGTTTTAACTATCCTGTGTTATTTCTCACTGGGTTTTCTCCTGCTCTAACCCAAACTCCTTGTTTTTCTCCCTTCTCCTATGACTATCATTTCTTTTATCCCTTCCACTATTAAAAGAGCAGGTGGTGGCAGCATACTCCCAAGAGAATAGACCGCTACCGTCTATTCTCCCATATTCTAGTAATGTTCCCTTTTATTTGATCTCTATATCTCCCATATTTTTTTTGTATCCACTCCAAGTCTCTACCTGAGGGAATAGACAATATGGCATCGTCTGGTGCTCTGTCGACCCCAGGGTGGGGCTGGGGTATATGCCGCATTTCACTGGTGGCAGCGGTGGGATTATTTGTGTTGCTTGGCTCTTCTAGAACTGTTTGGTATCAAAATGATGAAATGATAATGGACGTATACATGTTTCAAGGGGATAGGAAAAAGGATTTAAAGTTTGAAGATGTATTTCAAAGAGAAAGTGACCCCCAGGTATCACTAGAGGTTTTAATGAAAGGATGTCTATTTTTGTTTATTCTTTGCCTTATGAAAATTGTGTGTAAATGTAAGATGAGTGACGGTTACTTGAAAACCATAAGAACTTGTATGGATCGAGTGAAGAATAAATATAAGATAACTGATTGGATAAATTTAAGTTATGGATTTTCAGACAATCACAAGGAAGCTCTTGAAAATGCATGTAATTCTGGGACTCCTCAGAAGAGTGTGGAAATGTTTAATTCCAGTGAACCTGACATTAGTAACCAAAATTCAGAGAATTCCATTGCAGATATTTTGACTGTTGAATTTGGCTTGAAGTTTGTGGAAGGTTGGAACAAGAAAAAGTATTTAGAAATACTATTAACCAAAATAAGCAACAGTAAGATTGAGAGACTATTAATGTAATTTTTTTTCTGAACCTGAAACAGCCTATGTACGTAGTGGGTAGTTTTATCTTATGCTATTTTCTACGTCTATTTTTCTGTTATGTGGAATGGGAGAAGTGGTAATGACAGTTGTATTCCCTAGTATAGCCTAGGTGGTGGACTGTATAGTTCAGGCTGTTACACTTTTCTCTACTGCTGCTTTGAGCTATTTTGTGTGTAGTCCTTATACTGTGTTTTCTCTCTCTGTGCTCTTTGTATGTTATGATGTGTTATTTTTAGGGTTATGAGCAGGACAGTTTAGTTCCCTAGTAGATGTCTAGGTGTTGAGCTGTATAGTTCAGGCTGTTCCTCCTCATTTTTTTTTGGTTATTATGTAGGACTGATGATGAATTTTGGACTGTATGTAGATTTAATTGTTAGTGTTAAGTGACTCGTATACTGCAATACAGGGACATGTGCACTGCCCTCTCATGCTAAATGTTGGTGTTGGTTGTCAAAGGGATGTCAGTGGTGTATCGACGCCTCCTCGGAGGAGTGTTATTTCCTGCTTAAGTGCCTCTGTCGAGAAATCAGGGTGAGTTGTTTCTCTGCTACCTGAAGGCCTCCACCTCAGTACTTTGTTGCTTGAGTTCTCTATAGGGCAAAAGGAGGAGTTGTGGAAGGAACACTTTCCCATGATAGACGTTACTGGAGTGGGGTTGTTAAAAATAACTGTCTGTCAGCTGTAGTTCGTATATCAGCCGAAATGTTTGCGACGTTTCAGAATACGCCAGAAAGAGGAGCAGTGTATTATTATACTGTATTATATTGAAAAAAGCAGTTCCCAGTATTTATATTTTATTGTTTTCTTTTCGTTTTTCCAGTACTTATTGTGATTTTCACAACGAAGATTTATTTACCGAATTGGGAGATGTGTAATGAAGCAAATCAGCCCCTCAAGCATTATTTACGTAAGGTGTGATAAATATTAGTTGTGAAAATTTCATGACTGTCCTCACTTATATTTCTTGTCTATATCCTTATCTATTTACCATGTGCATAGTTCTGTAACTCAGGGAAAGAAATAAATGCTGTTAATTAACTCAAGAAATGTATTTGAACTGTGATTATCTTTGCATTCTGTTGCTCTGTTATTGTATGTTCCAATATGTTTTCTCTAGAATTTTTGTTAATCTGTAATATAGTGTATAACATTAATTTTCTTTGTGTCTGATTATTTTTCTAGTATTAGTATTCATTGTAATAATTATTGTGAGTAGAAATAAGGTTTATAGAGGCAAGTTGACCTTCTTGTGTAGAAATTTGTAAGAGTTTGTGTACATGAGAGGGATTCGATTCAAAACAAGGAGGGAACACGCGGAAGAGTTCCCCTATCCACTCTCACACCTTTGTCAGCTTAAGAAGCCTTTTTCAACCTCTCATATTGATTATACTGCTGCTAACAAGTCTTAGCAGCAACCAGGCACCCCCCAAAGAGATGCCTCAAGAGTAGGAGCAGGCTTGGGGTTAGCAACCAGGCACCCCCCAAAGATATGCCTCCAAAGTAGGAGAGATCCACAAGAGATACTGAGGAGAGGAGAGTGCTAGAAACACCTTGAACACTATAGTCCTGGAGGATCAGACCAGGCTTGTAATCTGGGATTTGGAAGGCCTCAGGAGCATCCTAAGGCAGGAATGTATTAAGGAAATTTAAATCTCAGTATGGAAAAACTATGTGGGGGAGGAGTGTTAACCTCAGTAAGCCAGGCTTGCTATAAGAATTAAGTATTTGCTATTACAATTGTTTTTTTGTGCCAACACTTTCTGATACCCTTGTAATGTGTTTATTAAATTGTAAGTGGTTATGTCTGGGTATGTTTTACTTCCACCTTTGAGCCATGTATACAAGGTCCATGTGTCAGAGACTAAATTAAATAACCTATTGATGTTATCATTTTTCTGTGGAGAGTCAAGCCCCTGATAAGGTGCCTACTGCTCGTGTTTTCAGGCCATGCTACCCTAAGAGCCAGTACTTATCAGGACCCCCTATTTTGTTTTAACTATCCTGTGTTATTTCTCACTGGGTTTTCTCCTGCTCTAACCCAAACTCCTTGTTTTTCTCCCTTCTCCTATGACTATCATTTCTTTTATCCCTTCCACTATTAAAAGAGCAGGTGGTGGCAGCATACTCCCAAGAGAATAGACTGCTACCGTCTATTCTCCCATATTCTAGTAATGTTCCTTTTATTTGATCTCTATATCTCCCATATTTTTTTGTATCCACTCCAAGTCTCTACCTGAGGGAATAGACAATATGGCATCGTCTGGTGCTCTGTCGACCCCAGGGTGGGGCTGGGGTGGTATTTGCCGCATTTCAGTAACTACCACCCACACCATGGGTATGTGGTAACTACCACCCACACCATGGGTATGTGGTAACTACCACCCACATTATGTGTATGTGGTAACTACCACCCACACCATGGGTAAGTGGTAACTACCACCCACACCATGGGCATGTTGTAACTACCACCCACACCATTGGTATGTGGTAACTACCACCCACACCATGGGTATGTGGTAACTACCACCCACACCATGGGTATGTGGTAACTACCACCCACACCATGGGTATGTGGTAACTACCACCTACACCATGGGTATGTGGTAACTACCACCCACACCATGGGCATGTGGTAACTACCACCCACACCATGGGTATGTGGTAACTACCACCCACACCATGGGTATGTGGTAACTACCACCCACACCATGGGTATGTGGTAACTACCACCCACACCATGGGTATGAGGTAACTACCACCCACACCATGGGTATGTGGTAACTACCACCCACACCATGGGTATGTGGTTACTACCACCCACACCATGGGTATGTGGTAACTACCACCCACACCATGGGTACCTGGAGTCTACCTGGAGAGAATTCCAGGGGTCAACGCCCCCGCGGCCCGGTCTGTGACCAGGCCTCCTGTTGGACCAGAGCCTGATCAACCAGGCTGTTACTGCTGGCCGCACGCAGTCCAACGTACGAACCACAGCCCGGCTGATCAGGTACCGACTTGAGGTGCCTGTCCAGTGCCTGCTTGAAGACAGCCAGGGGCTTGTTGGTAATCCCCCTGATGTATGCTGGGAGGCAGTTGAACAATCTTGGGCCCCTCACACTTATTGTGTTGTCCCTCAACGTGCTAGTGGCACCCCTGCTCTTCATTAGGGGAATGTTACATCGCCTGCCGAGTCTTTTGCTTTCGTACGGAGTGATTTTTGTGTGCAAGTTTGGTACTAAGCCCTCGAGAATTTTCCATGTGTATATAATAATGTATCTCTCCCGCCTGCATTCTAGAGAGTACAGGTTTAGGAACTTCAAGCGTTCCCAGTAGTTGAGGTGGTTTATCGCACTTATGCGTGCCGTGAAGGTTCTCTGCACATTTTCTAGGTCAGCAATTTCACCCGCCTTGAAAGGTGCAGTTAGTGTGCAACAATATTCCAGCCTAGATAGAACAAGCTATCTGTAAAGTGTCAACATGGGCTTGGCATCCCTGGTTTTGAAGGTTCTCATTATCCATCCTGTCATTTTTCGAGCAGATGCAATTGCTACATTGTTATGGTCCTTGAAGGTGAGATCCTCTGACATGATCACTCCCAGGTCTTTGACATTAGTTTTTCGCTCTATTGTGGGTTGGAATTAGTTTTGTACTCCGATGAGATTTTAATTTCTTCACGTTTTCCGTATCTGAGTAATTGAAATTTCTCATCATTGAACTTCATATTGTTTTCTGCAGCCCATTTAAAGATTTGGTTTATGTCTGCTTGGAGTCTTGCAGTGTCTTCAACGGTGGACACTGTCATACAGATTCGGGTGTCATCTGCAAAGGAAGACACAGCACTGTGGCTTATATCCCTGTCAATGTCTGATATGAGGATGAGGAATAGGATGGGAGCAATTACTGTGCCTTGTGGAACAGAGCTTTTCACAGTAGCTGCCTCAGACTTTACTCTGTTGACTACTACTCTTTGTGTTCTACGTATTAGGAAATTATAGATCCATCTACCAACTTTTCCTGTTATTCCTTTATCACGCATTTTGTGTGCTATTACACCATGGTCACACTTGACAAAGGCTTTTGCAAAATCTGTGTATATAACATCTGCATTCTGTTTATCTTCTAGAGCATCCAGGACCTTGTCGTAGTGGTCCAGTAGTTGGGACAGACAGGAGCGGCCTGCTCTAAACCCATGCTGTCCTGGGTTGTGCAATTGATGGGTATCAAGATGGGTGGCGATCTTGCTTCTTAGAACCCTTTCAAAGATTTTTATGATATGGGAAGTTAGCGCAATTGGTCTGTAGTTCTTTGCTATTGCTTTACTGCCCCTTTGTGGAGCGGGCTATGTCTGTTGTTTTTAGTAACTGTGGGAGATCCCAGTGTCCTTGCTCCCTCTCCATAGGATGTTAAAAGCAGTGATAGGGGCTTCTTGCAGTTCTTGATGAACACGGAGTTCCATGAGTCTGGGCCTGGAGCGGAGTGCATGGGCATGTCATTTATTGCCTTTTCGAAGTCATTTGGCGTCGTGATGATGTCAGAAAGGCATGCGTCTGTCAAATTCTGTGGCACTCTCATAAAAAATCATTTAGGTTTTCGATTTTCAGTCTGGTTAGTGGCTCGCTAAAGACTGAGTCATACTGGGATTTAAGTAACTCACTCATTTCCTTGCTGTCATCTGTGTAGGACCCATCCGGTTTAAGTAGGGGCCCAATACTGGTTGTTGTTCTAGACCTTGATTTTGCATAGGAAAAGAAATACTTAGGGTTTCTTTCAATTTCATTTATGGCTCTTAGTTCTTCCCGTGTCTCTTGATTCCTATAAGATTCCTTTAGTTTTAATTCGATGTTTGCTATTTCTCTGACTAGTGTCTCCTACGTATTTCAGAGATATTGGCCTCCTGTAGCCGCTCCGTTATTCTGTGCCTTCGCCTGTATAGGGAGCGCCTCTCTCTTTCTAGTTTGCATCTCTCCTCCTTTTCCCTTAGGGAATTTGCCTTGAGCAAACCTCAAGTACCACAGAGTTAATTTGTTCTAGACATAGGTTGGGATCCGTGATGCTTAGGCAATCTTCCCAGTTTATATCATTTAGGACTTGGTTTACTTGGTCCCACCTTATTTTTGTTATTGAAGTTGAATTTGGAGAAAGCTCCTCACGGCTGATCACATTTTGTTGATCTGGGGCTCCCCGCATGCATGTCTGGACCTCTATTATGTTGTGATCTGAGTATATTGTTTTGATATGATGACATTTCGTATCAGATCATCATTGTTGGTGAAGATGAGGTCCAGCATATTCTCTAATCTTGTGGGCTCTACTATTTGCTGGTTTAAGGTGAACTTGGTGCAGAGATTTAAAAGTTCATGCATGTGTGAATTTTCATCTGAGCTGCCTCCTGGTGTTATCTCTGCTACCACATTGTTTGCAATGTTCCTCCATTTAGGTGCCTGAGGTTGAAATCCCCAGTAGCAAGATGTTGGGGGCAGGAGCTGGAAGATTTTCCAGACAGTGGTCAATTTTCAGAAGCTGTTCCTGGAATTGTTGGGACGTTGCATCCGGGGGCTTGTAGACAACCACGATGACTAGGTTTTGATTCTCGACCTTTATTGCTAATACTACTTCAACTACATCATTTGAGGCATTTAGTGGGTGGTAACTACCACCCACACTATGGGTATGTGGTTACAACATTGTTACTGTGGTAAGTATCAATTGTTCAGTCACCAGTGTATAACTTACAACATTGTTACTGGGGTAAGTATCAGTTGTTCAGTCACCAGTGTATAACTTACAACATTGTTACTGGGGTAAGTATCAGTTGTTCAGTCACCAGTGTATAACTTACAACATTGTTACTGGGGTAAGTATCAGTTGTTCAGTCACCAGTGTATAACTTACAACATTGTTACTGGGGGTAAGTATCAATTGTTCAGTCACCAGTGTATAACTTACAACATTGTTACTGGGGTAAGTATCAATTGTTCAGTCACCAGTGTATAACTTACAACATTGTTACTGGGGGTAAGTATCAATTGTTCAGTCACCAGTGTATAACTTACAACATTGTTACTGGGGTAAGTATCAATTGTTCAGTCACCAGTGTATAACTTACAACATTGTTACTGGGGTAAGTATCAATTGTTCAGTCACCAGTGTATAACTTACAACATTGTTACTGGGGGTAAGTATCAATTGTTCAGTCACCAGTGTATAACTTACAACATTGTTACTGGGGTAAGTATCAATTGTTCAGTCACCAGTGTATAACTTACAACATTGTTACTGGGTTAAGTATCAGTTGTTCAGTCACCAGTGTATAACTTACAACATTGTTACTGGGTTAAGTATCAATTGTTCAGTCACTAGTGTATAACTTACAACATTGTTACTGGGGTAAGTATCAATTGTTCAGTCACTAGTGTATAACTTACAACATTGTTACTGGGGTAAGTATCAATTGTTCAGTCAACAGTGTATAACTTACAACATTGTTACTGGGGTAAGTATCAGTTGTTCAGTCACTAGTGTATAACTTACAACATTGTTACTGGGGTAAGTATCAGTTGTTCAGTCACTAGTGTATAACTTACAACATTGTTACTGGGTTAAGTATCAGTTGTTCAGTCACCAGTGTATAACTTACAACATTGTTACTGGGTTAAGTATCAATTGTTCAGTCACTAGTGTATAACTTACAACATTGTTACTGGGGTAAGTATCAGTTGTTCAGTCACTAGTGTATAACTTACAACATTGTTACTGTAAGTATCATTGTTCAGTCACTAGTGTATAACTTACAACATTGTTACTGGGTTAAGTATCAATTGTTCAGTCACTAGTGTATAACTTACAACATTGTTACTGGGGTAAGTATCAGTTGTTCAGTCACTAGTGTATAACTTACAACATTGTTACTGGGGTAAGTATCAGTTGGAAAAGTTATGTTGTTTAAATGTGTGGTATTATTTACCTTGATATATACACACTCCGCTTCGGGGACCGAAATGTGTGACGATGTTTGGGTTGATCTCGTCAAGTAACAACTGGGTCAAGTACAGTGGAGGAGGTGTAACTGCTGTAGATGGAGTGGGTGAAGAAGGTAGCTGTAGCAGTGTAGTTGTAGACTTGACTCACGAAATAGTAATAACGCCATTGTAAACAAACCACAGAACGGATGGGGTTCGAACCCATGGCTTTCGCACTGGCCTGGAGTTTTACGGCTCCTGCACCATGAGTTTTAACCCCACCCGTTCCGTGGTTTGTAGTTATGATGTTTTTCTTCTAAGTGGGATTTTTTGATGAATTGTTCTGGCAATGTTGTGATGTTCATTTTGAATAAGCCTCATCTGAACGACTTAAATTGTTCACAGCTGATCAATCTTACTGGAAGGATGATGTCCCATAGGCTTAGTCTGTGTCCTTATAAATTTGTTGGATTTCGTGCCATAGCTGGAAAATGCCTCTTCTGGTCGACTTCAAACTTTTAGGATTGATGTGCGTTCCTGAACGGAAACGTGTTGTTGTTATTGGGCTGCATTTGTTCCGGTTCTCCGCTCCGCGTGAATAACCCTTACGAATCTAGCGCTTAATTTTATTATAAGATATATTTTTTCATTTATGTAATATAAAAATTAATAATTTTGTACCAAAAGAACCTTAGAAAACTTACCTAACCTTATTATAACAAGAGCAATTTAATTTAGCCTAATCCAACTAAATATATTTTAGATAAGATTACAATAATTTAATAATAAACAAACACACTGAAATATATTTTTTTCGTTATGTTCAGAATGATTTTTGCGAAATTATTGCATACACAAATTTTCGCTTGCCTTATTAGGCAAGAAGAACGTTGCTATTTCATCCAAAATCTTAAGTTTTACCTATTCGTCACGACAAAAATATATATATATATATATATATATATATATATATATATATATATATATATATATATATATATCGAATCGAATCGATATGGCCGAAGAATCGACGAGATGGGGAAGGAAGAAGGAAGGGGAAGGATGGAAATGCTGGAAAGGATGGGATGGTGGAGGAGAGGAGGATGTGAAGATCAGTGGCCCAACCACTGTGGAGCAAGTGGTACTGACGTACTGCAGGTCTTGATGGCGAGTAATCAGGAACAGCAGGGTGGCACCTTGAAAGGTGCGGTGATGGCAGAGGCAGGCAGGCAGGCAGGGAAGGTCAGCAGTCAAGTGTTGTCTTCAATTAATCAGTTTTCCGTTTTCAAATGAGTTGTACTGTTTACGTGTGAGGTGATCCACCTGAAATTGATCGTCACTTTTATGGTTGGCGAGGGCGATGAGTACTACATGGAAGGGAAAGATAACGTCAGTACAGACGAACTTGGCAGTCCCATCTTTAAGTCGCTGGTGAAGTTCAGAAGCAAACATTTGGTCATTAAACTGACGAGTTGTGTAGAATCGAAGACTAGAGAGTGGAGATTTGTACGTGGCAGCAGAGGCGGTGGAGGCAGCAGAGGCGGTGGAAGGCAAGGTCGGTGATTGGTCCGTGGCAGTAGTAGTTGAATGCTTCTCATTGGTGGGAGTTGGCTGTATCTCCACGGGTGAGGAGGCAGCTGATTGGTTCTCGGTAGGGGTGTGAGGTGGTGGTGAGCTCTCATTGGTTGGTGTTGGCGTGACGTCAGTGGCTGATGTTGGTGGTGGTGGTGGTGCGGCCGCTGGGCCACCAGCAGGTAAATTAATGTCGTCAATATGCTGGGAATTGTTGAGTATCATAGAAGATGGTGGAGAATCAGGAAATTTGAACTCTGGCATGTTGTTTAATTTGAAGAGTTCGTTGATGGAGGTGTTGAACGTCCCAGGAACAGCAGCATTATGCATATGAGCATAGACCATGCAGTAGTAGATGGTGGTGGGGTCACTGGCAGGTGCGATGCTGGTAGTAGTAGGTTGCGTGGAGGCTTGGAGAATTTTAGTTGTGGTAGCTTGTAGTTTTGTAATTGCAGCATAGGTGGGAGATTTTGAAGATGACTTTTTCTGTGCTGCTTCTTGGGTCTTCTTCAGAATGTCTTTGCGAGTGGGACACTTAGCAGCAAGTGTGTGATGATCGTTGCTTTTACAGTTGAGGCAAGATGGTGTTGGTGGAGCAGCGGCGGTGCATGATCTAAAATCATGTCCTTCACTACTACATGTAGTGCAAACTTCTTTCCTTCACAGGACAGTCGCTGGTGTTATGTGAATACGAGTAACAGGTCCAACAGTGAGAAATGTAGTGGAATCTCTCTGCTTCGATGCAGGTGGGGCTGACGAAGTAATAATATACAGCCAGTCCGTCGGCTAATGCAGTGGCAGCCATGTTGACGTCGGTAAACGTGACCTTGAGCATGGAGGAAGCTGTAGGTATTTTCATGATGCTCTCCACTGTGGCCCATGAGTTTTGATCTTCAATGGATGTCTTGAGTTCGTCGATAGGTTGAACTGTAAGAAGCTTATCCAGTTTCTTAAGGAAAACTGTTCTTCTTGCCCTGAGCGCTGGAGATGACATGACAGTAAATCCTCGTTCAGAGAGAGTGGTGGTGGCTGTTGTAGTGAGTAGCTTCTCTGCATCTTCATCATCGTTGCAGACAACAATAAATGCTTCTTTCAAGGTCAATATGGTGTTGAACTTCACATGTAGCACACTCTTAACAGCAACTGCTAGAGCAAGTTTAGATGAATCATTCACAGTGCCACTGTTGGGTTTGATCTTGACACGATTTGCATAGCTCATCGTGATGAAGGTATAAGTTCCCCTCCCCAACGGGGATCGTAGGGAGACTGAAAACCGAAAGTCAGAGCTGCTGTGACCGCACTGGGCAAAGTCAACAAGCAGAGTCTATGTATCTGTATCTGTATCTGTATCGTATCTGTATCTATATCTGTATCGTATATCGTATCATATATATATTTTTATATATATATATATATATATAATATATATAATATACAGCTTTTGGTATATTTATGTGGTAATCGCTGTAAATTTGTGTTGTTTATTATTACGTTTGTGGTGAGTTGCCGGGGCGGGAGTGACTAATTTGTCTTGTATTGCAGGGGCCGCCGGCGACAACGGTTATTCAAACTCAAGTTCCACCACCAGGCGCTTCCCCCGGAGTATCTGGACCACTATGAAGCCTCCCTTCGTCAGGAGCAGCGGGCGGCTGCTGCTGCATCCCCAGCACCCACGCCCACTACCGCCCGCCATCACCGTGAGGCTCTTGGCCCTGACCCTCACTCCCTCAGGGATACCCAAACGCCAGGTCTTCAAGGTGGTATCCCTCGGCCGGGGCGTGGTGGACGTGGGCGTGGGCAGCGGACCCCACGACCCATCACTATCCATGAGGCTGGCGGGGGCGTCACGGAAGCATTACTGCGAGATCTGCTGTTAACACGGCCGCATTTACAGCAGGCGGCGCTGCAGCAGGTAGCCCTGGTTGTTGATAATATCCAAGTATTATCTTGCCTAATATTGGCATCATGACGCTCGATCCTCTAATATTCCGCAGTATTACTCCAGTTATCATCCTCTTTGGTAATTTGTTTAAACAATGTTCAAAATATGTTGTGATCCTACACTACCATCATGCTGGACACTACGTCCTTCATATATATGTCGTGCAGAATAGGTAAAACTTGCGATTTTGGCTTAAATAGCAAAGCTCTTCTTGCCATATAGGACAAGCGAAAATTTGTGTATGCAATAATTTCGCAAAAATCATTCTGAACCTAACGAAAAAAATATATTTCATTGTGTTTGTTTATTATTAAATTATTGTAAATTTATCTAAAATATATTTAGTTGGCTTAGGCTAAATTAAATTGCGCTTGTTATAATAAGTTTATTTTGGTACAAAATTAAAAATTTTTACATTAACCCATTGTTGGGTTATTAATGGAAGGAAGCCATACTACCAGACTGCTGGGTTATTAATGGAAGGAAACCATACCACCAGGCTTTGCTGGGTTATTAATGGAAGGAAGCCATACTACCAAGATTGGCTGGGTTATTAATGGAAGGAAGCCATACTACCAGGCTTGGCTGGGTTATTAATGGAAGGAAGCCATACTACCAGACTTGGCTGGGTTATTAATGGAAGGAAGCCATACTACCAGACTTGGCTGGGTTATTAATGGAAGGAAGCCATACTACCAGGCTTTCTGGGCTATTAATGGAAGGAAGCCATACCACCAGGCTTTGGGTGGGTTATTAATCGAAGGAAGATACCACCAGACTTTGCTGGGTTATTAATGGAAGGAAGCCATACCACCAGGCTTGGCTGGTTATTAATGAAGGAAGCCATACTACCAGGCTTGGCTGGGTTATTAATGGAAGGAAGCCATACCACCAGGCTTGGCTGGGTTATTAATGGAAGGAAGCCATACTACCAGGCTTGGCTGGGTTATTAATGGAAGGAAGCCATACTACCAGGCTTGGCTGGGTTATTAATGGAAGGAAGCCATACTACCAGGCTTGGCTGGGCTATTAATGGAAGGAAGCCATACTACCAGGCTTGGCTGGGTTACTAACCTGAGAAGTT
>WNWK01019275.1:0-38136 GCA_009830355.1 Cherax destructor
ACACTGTAGAAAAGTTTAAGAGTTAACTGAAGGACTCGGAGATCTGGATACTTTGTGACATGAGACATTATTACTTCTCCTAGTGCGACCGTTTGTCGTGATGGGGGGGTGTTGCGCCCCTTGAACTGGGCCTCAATGTATATAATGTATATTTCAATTTTCTATAATTTTATATTGCGAATATTCTCGATTATAGCTAAATCGTTAATATTTGGCTTTATATTATTATTAGATTATCATTTGTATTTATATATTTTAGGTAGGATATTATATTATGTTGTGCTCGAGAGTGTGTAGTAACTGCCTTGGTGTTGGCAAACGACTGTTAGGCTGCCGGCTTCTTGTTGCGGGGAGGAGTCAGTCTCTGGACACACCTGAGCTGGGTGGTGGTTCCTCTTTCATCTCTCTCTCTGGCCTGCTGCCCTCGTCGAGTCAACTCCTCACTCTTGTTGTTCTCGACTTTAGACTCTGTTGGGTAGAGTATGCACTCGTTGGTGAGGCGAATCATACTTCTCAGAACTCTGTGTAACTCTGTTCACAGAGAATAGACTAGACAGTGATTATTCGACTTTGTTCTGGGTTGTGTGTCACTTTGACACTCTTTGATAACTCAGGTCTCAAGCTATAGCTCTGGACCTACTTCGATAAGGCATCTGTGCACCGCCACAGTTTGGGATTGATGACTGTTTTGGAGGATCTACTGATGGTCCCCAGTTAGGGTCGATTTTGTATCTCCTTGTTCCTGATGCTGTGTTGCTGTTGCCTGTTATAGTGCTGTTCTGCGAAGTGGTCATTTTACTAGACAATCAAGCTGTTCTGGTTGTCAATTTGTTAGTACAGCTAGCTTATGAGAAGTTGTTCTGTCGTACACTGGTTGAGTCGAGTCATAGTTACCGGGAGCACACTCGTACACACATTTATTATTATATATATTATTGTTATTAGTGACATTGTACCTGTCGGTACTTCTCAGTCATTTATATATATGTGCCATCAGCACAGACTTATTGTATATGAGAGCAGTGTAGGAGCTACCCTCCTAGTTATCCTAATTGATATCTTAATTAGTATCTTCATATTTGATTTACTATGCTACCCTAGATTTTCTCACTTTGTTAATAAATCTTTTAAATCATTTACTTTGGTTAGTACCCTATCAGTTGTAATCCCCTTAATCTATATAATATGTCGGATAACTGAACCAGGATACTGACTTTGTTGCAAAAGCCCAGTAACAGGCTGGATGCTAGAAGGGCTTTCCTTTCTAGTGTTCACTGGAGATATCTATTATTAATAGATATCGTGTCATTTTGTAACAGGCACCTGGTGAAGATATTTGTCCAGTTTCCTCTTGAAGGCTTCTACACTGGTTCCAGCCGTGTTTCGGATATCTTCTGGTAAGATGTTGAATAGTCTGGGACCCCGGATGTTAATACAGTGCTCCCGTATTGTCCCCACCGCACCCCTGCTCCTCACTGGGTTTATTTTACACTTTCTCCCATATCTCTCACTCCAGTATGTTGTTATGGCAGTGTGCAGATTTGGGACCAGGCCCTCAAGTACTTTCCATGTATATATTATCATGTATCTCTCTCTCCTCCGCTCCAATGAGTACATGTTCAAGACTTGAAGGCTTTCCCAATAATTTAGATGTTTCAATGGCTCAATGTGAGCCGTAAACGATCTCTGGATTTGTTCCAGCTCTGCTATTTCTCCTGCCCTGAACGGGGCCGTCAACACTGAGCAGTATTCTAAGTGAGGGAGCACTAGCGATTTGAATAGTGTCACCATCGGCATTATTTCCCTTGTTTTGAAAGTTCTCAATACCCACCCCGTCATCTTCCTGGCTGTTGTGATCTTTGTCTTGTTATGGTCTTTAAACGACAGATCAGCAGACATAATTATTCCCAAGTCCTTTACGTGTTCCTTTCGTTCTATGTGGTGACCCTCTTGCGTTTTGTATATAGTGTTCCTTTTGAGTTCTTCATTTTTTCCATACCTAAGCAGCTGAAACTTATCACCATTGAACGTCATGTTGTTCTCCACTGCCCATTGGAAGACCCTGCTTATGTCCTCCTGTAATTTTTCAGTGTCCTCTACCGTAGTGACTTTCATGCTTATTTTAGTGTCATCTGCAAATGATGATACAAAAGTGTGCTGGGTGTTTTTATCTATGTCTGCTATGAGGATGAGAAACAGCAGAGGTGCCAGGACAGTGCCTTGGGGCACTGAGCTTTTGACCTCGCTGATGCTGGATCTTGCCCTGTTCACTACTACTTTTTGTGTTCTTTGTGTTAGGAACTCAAAAATCCATCTGCCTACCTTCCCCGTAATGCCTATGGCCCTCATTTTGTGCGCTATCACTCCATGATCGCATTTGTCAAACGCCTTTGCAAAATCTGTGTAAATCACATCTGCGTTTTGGTCGTCCTCCAATGCCTCCGTAATTCTGTCATAATGGTTCAGCAGCTGTGACAGGCATGATCGACCCGCTCTAAAGCCATGCTGGTTCGGGTTATGTTGGTTGTGCTGGTCCATGAACTTTGTAATCTGCCGTCTCATCACTCTTTCAAAGATTTTTATGATGTGAGAAGTGAGGGCTACTGGTCTGTAATTTTTAGCTAGTGCTCTACTACCTCCCTTATGCAAAGGAGCTATGTCTGCACTCTTTAAGGCCTCTGGAATTTCACCTAGATCTAAGCTCTTTCTCCACAGAATACTAAGGGCTCTTGCTAATGGTACTTTGCACTGCTTTATAAATAAAGCATTCCATGAATCTGGTCCAGGTGCTGAGTGAGTGGGCATGTTGGCCATTTCTTTTTCGAAATCTATGGGATTTGTACTAATGTCGGTTAGGTGGTCTGCGCAGCCTTCTGCTGGAGTGAAAAATATTTCTGCATTTTCTACCTTGCTGTCATTTAGTGGGTTGCTGAACACTGACTCATACTGTTCTTTTAGAATTTCACTCATTTCCTGTTCATCGTCCGTATACGAATCTCCTCTCAATAATGGTCCAATTCTACAGGTAGTTCTTAGCTTGGATTTTGCATAGGAGTAGAAATATTTGAAAATCTGCAACCCCCGATTTGAAAGGGTGAGTCTCACCCTCCATCCCCACCCATGAATACTGATGAGTGAGACACTTGGGTAACATCTGGGTATGTTTATTGTTTAAACGTTTCGTCAGCCAGTGGTTTCTTCAGTCCAATACAGAGAAGAACGGTGGAAGATGAGGAGGAGTTTGAGGTAATCAGTCCCTCATCCTGGAGTCGATGAGTCCAGTCCATCAATCTTGAGAAAAGTGACTGATGGGCTGAACACATCGACTCCAGGCTGAGGGGACTGATTACCTCAGATTCCTCCTCATCTTCCACCATTTCTCTGCATCGGACTGAAGAAGCCACTTTCTGGCTAAACGCTTCCAGAATATAAGTAACCAAATGTTGCACAAGTGTCCCATTTATCAACTTGTCGTTTATAAGTCATTTATTCCCCCCCTAAGACAATGTCAGAAGACTCAGATGGACTGGCACCTCCCTAAACAAATGATTTTGCAAAGATGACTTTGTTATCCAACGTCATAACACAAGACTGCCAGAGAACATTACGAGTGTCACATGTGTAACAGTTGTGTATTTTATTGTTTAAACGTTTAGGCTACACAGTGGGCTTCTTCCACTAGTGGATCCCGTCCCTACAACGTCTTCCAGATCTTCCACCTCACCTTCGATAGTATTTAAGGCTTCGTTCTCAGGCTTCAGCTTCACATAGTTCCAGACCGTGAAGCTGAACTCTTCTCCAGGCTGAGGGACTGACCACCTCAAATACTTTTTATCCAAGGTTGATGGACTGATTACATCATCTTCATTTCACTACTACTGCTGCCTCTGTATTTGACTGAAGAAGTCTACTGTGTGGGCGAAACGTTTCAACAATAAAGACTCCCAACTGTTGCACATGTCTTAATCATCGACTTGTCGAAAATTTATACAGTTTTCAACCTGACTATCACTGGCTGCCCAGGTTCTCTACGTCAGAACAGTGTTTGTCTGGCCAAATGTATCCATCTGCACAGGACTAGAGGACTGGATCCCCTTTCCCGAGTTTTTGCAAGGCTGATTCCTTTCTAACCACGTAAACACGGGGCGTTGAATCGCATAACATAACAATTGTGCACACAATTCACTTCCAAGAACACGTTTTATGTAGTTATTGTTGCTCACTTTTGGAATATCTCTTGACTGTGCGATCTAAAATACAGCGGCTTTCTTTCTGCTGTGGAATAACGGAGAAGAAGAATTAAGAAGTCAGCGTCCTCTCCAATCAGCGTGGTGGAATGTGCTGTACAGTGTTAACTGTCGCCTTAATGATGTACACATCAGTGTTCCCCTTCTGTCTGGGTGACTGTACAGCTCACCCTCCTTGTTCATCTCTTCTTAACCTGATTTGCTGCTAGTTACGTCCACGTGAGGGAATGCTAGTTGATTCCTGTTATTGGTCTACAACAAATTCTAACCATACAATAGAGCGAAAAAGTAATGTGAAGGACCTGCGAGTGATAATGTCAGAGGATCTCACCTTCAAAGACCACAACATCTACCGCATCTGCTAGGAAAATGATAGGATGGATAATGAGAACCTTCGAAACTAGGGACGCCAAGCCCATGATGACACTCTTCAGGTCGCTTGTTCTCTCTAGGCTGGAATACTGTTGTACACTAACGGCCCTCTTCAAGGCTGGCGAAATTGCTGACCTGGAGAGTGTACAAAGAACTTTCACAGCACACATAAGTACGATAAGGCATCTAAATTACTGGGAACGGTTGAAGGTCCTTGATCTGTATTCCCTGAAATGTAGGCGAGAGAGATACATGATAATATACATTTGGAAAATCCTAGAGGGATTAGTACCAAACTTGCACACGAAAATCACTCCCTATGAAGGCAAAAGACTCGGCAGGAGATGCAACATTCCCATAAGGAAAAGCAGGGGCGCCACGAGTACACTGAGAGATAACCCAGAAAATAACCCAGAAAAGGACAGATAAAGGCGGCCTTGACTCACGAAGATGGCGGCCATATTGGCAGCCATCTTGGATCTTCCAATACACTGAACCTGATAATAAATCCATTGTCAACAATGGATTTCTTGAGCCTTAAAAATTAAAAAAATAATAATGGGTTTAAACTCAATAATAAGAAAATTACAGAAATCCTTCTGTTGTTGTTATCCTAAAGAGAATCTCTCTCTCTCTCTCTCTCTCTCTCTCTCTCTCTCTCTCTCTCTCTCTCTCTCTCTCTCTCTCTCTCTCTCTCTCTCTCTCTCTCTTTCTCTGAGACAATAGAGATATCTCACGGTCACTGATGTTGCCTCTCATCTCCAGCTACGGAGGCTGCAACACGCAGATACGACCCCCAATATAGCGCTTATAGGCTACCGAGGATCGAGCCTCCACCAACATCTTACTAACCTCATACGGGTTTAGCGACCCCTCCTTCAGAGAGGTGAGGATGCTGCAGCGAGGAAGATCATCATACTGTGCCGGCAACACTTTTCTGCCAAGACAGTGATGGAACGAATGATGGTGAATATTTTTCCTCTTTTTTTACGGTCCAAGGCCGACCGAAACGTCGTCGTAAGTTTCAGTCTCCCGTGTGCGAGTTATTTGTGTATTTGTGGATTTTTGTTTACAAAATTTGTAATTGTTAGCGAAATATAAAAAAAAAAATGAAAGACAATAATCCCTGCCATCACTGGAGAATGACTCTTCCGATAGGCTTCATATTTTCACCACTGGTGTGGTTTCCTGGGGCCAAGGTTCATGCTGTAATTGGTTGCAATAAGTCCCAATTTGCCAATTTTATTGAATAAATAGTGATATCAATTTGTATTTTATAACTAAAGAATGACTCTCCCGATCGACTCCAAA
Organism: Cherax destructor; assembly: GCA_009830355.1. Taxonomy (NCBI): domain Eukaryota; kingdom Metazoa; phylum Arthropoda; class Malacostraca; order Decapoda; family Parastacidae; genus Cherax; species Cherax destructor. The sequence continues at coordinate 5,931 of WNWK01019275.1, forward strand.
CTTTCACCTCTTGTGTAACTTTCTGAGAACAAGGTTCAGGCTGAAATTGGCTGCTATAAGTCCCAATTTGCCAATTTTATTGACTAAATAGTGATATTTGCATTCAATAACTATTCGGAGGAATTACTGGAGAATGGTTCTTTCGATAGGCTTCAAACTTTGGGTGTCGGTGGTGTTTATTAAAAGAAAGCTTAGTGTTCACCTTCAGCTGTATAAGTTTCAATTTGCCAGTTTTAACAAATGAATTAATAACTAGAGAATGTTTCTCCGGATCGACTTCAAACCCCAAACGCTGGTGTCTTATCCTTCTATGGTAGATCACAGCAACTCTGGAAACTGGTCTACCAATCTGGAGTCTACAAGGAGTCTAGCTCGAGTATACCTGGAGTATACCTGGAGTCTACCTGGAGTCTACCTGGAGTCTACCTGGAGTCTACCTAGAGTATACCTGGAGTCTACCTGGAGTCTACCTAGAGTATACCTGGAGTATACTTGGAGGGTGTTCCGGGGATCAACGCCCCCGAGGCACAGTCCATGACAAGGCCTGTCTGTGAACCAGCGACTGGTCAACCAGGCTGTTACTCCTGGCCGCACGCAACACCCACTTACAGAGCCAACACTCTGCCTTCCGTAAACACAATAACGAGGATCACCGTTGCAAAATTACGTCAAATAACGTTGAGACTGCGTTGTTATAGCGATTCCACGAATTACCCATGACAGGAAGACCTTCAAAATGGCGTCTAAATCACCCATAAACACAGCACAGGGAATCCTGGCTGTGAAAATACCGACCTTTAAGTGGACCCAAGAAATAGTTCCGGGATTTTCTCACTTTTAGATAGAGAAGAGAGAGAGAGAGAGAGAGAGAGAGAGAGAGAGAGAGAGAGAGAGAGAGAGAGAGAGAGAGAGGAGGGAGAGAGAACTCTTAGCTTGTAAATAAAATAGGAATCCTTAACCTATTCTTGTAAAACGCTGTGTAAGAGAGAGAGAGAGAGAGAGAGAGAGAGAGAGAGAGAGAGAGAGAGAGAGAGAGAGAGAGAGAGAGGAGAGTGCGAGGTGAGAATCCGTATAAAATCCGCCTTCAGATAAGTCAGGGTAAAATTGTGTCGTGTGATAGCATCGTTCGTGTATTTTCCGGATTCAGAGTTAAGTGGCGAGGCTGCATTTCCTGGGTGTTTGTGGCCGGTGTTTGTGGCCGGTGTTTGGCGTGTAGCTGTGTTTATGTGTGTGTGTACTCACCTATTTGTACTCACCTATTTGTGGTTGCAGGGGTCGAGTCATAGCTCCTGGCCCCGCCTCTTCACTGATTGCTACTAGGTCCTCTCTCTCCCTGCTCCATGAGCTTTATCAAACCTAGTCTTAAAACTATGTATGGTTCCTGCCTCCACTATGTCGCTTTCCAAGCTATTCCACTTCCTGACAACTCTATGACTGAAGAAATACTTCCTAACATCCCTTTGACTCATAGGAGTCTTCAACTTCCAATTGTGACCCCTTGTTTCTGTGTCCCCTCTCTGGAACATCTTGTCTCTGTCCACCTTATCTATTCCTCGCAGTATTTTATATGTCGTTATCATGTCTCCCCTAACCCTCCTGTCCTCTAGTGTCGTCAGGCCGATTTCCCTTAACCTTTCTTCGTAGGACAATCCCCTTAGCTCTGGGACTAGTCTTGTTGCAAACCTTTGCACTTTCTCTAATTTCTTGACGTGCTTGACCAGGTGTGGGTTCCAAACTGGTGCTGCATACTCCAGTATGGGCCTGACGTATATGGTATACAGAGTCTTGAATGATTCCTTGGTGAGGTATTGGAACGCTATTCTTAGGTTTGCCAGCCGCCCGTATGCTGCAGCAGTTATCTGATTGATGTGTGCCTCAGGAGATGTGCTCGGTATTATACTCACCCCAAGATCTTTTTCTTTGAGTGAGGTTTGCAGTCTTTGGCCACCTAGACTATACTCTGTCTGCGGTCTTCTTTGCCCTTCCCCGATATTCATGACTTTACATTTGGCAGGGTTAAATTCAAGGAGCCAGTTACTGGACCAGGCTTGCAGCCTGTCCAGGTCTCTTTGTATTCCTGCCTGATCCTCGACTGATTTGATTCTTCTCATTAACTTCACATCATCTGCAAACAGGGACACTTCTGAGTCTATCCCTTCCGTTATGTCATTCACATATACCAAAAACAGTACAGGTCCTAGGACTGACCCTTGTGGAACTCCACTCGTCACAGGTGCCCACTCTGACATCTCGTCACGTACCATGACTCGTTGTTGCCTCCCTGTCAGATATTCTCTGATCCATTGCAGTGCTTTTCCTGTTACGTGTGCCTGATCCTCTAGCTTTTGCATTAATCTCTTGTGAGGAACTGTGTCGAACGCCTTCTTGCAGTCCAAAAAATGCAGTCTATCCACCCTCTCTCTCGTGTCTTACTTCTGTTACCTTGTCATAAAACTGCAGTAGGTTTGTGACACAGGATTTTCCTTCCCTGAAACCATGCTGGTTGTCGTTTATAAGCTTGTGTCTTTCTAGGTGCTCCACCATTCTCCTCCTGATGATCTTCTCCATGACTTTGCATACTATACACGTCAGTGACACAGGTCTGTAGTTTAATGCCTCGTGTCTGTCTCCTTTCTTAAAAATTGGGACTACATTTGCCATCTTCCACGCCTCAGGTAGTTGCCCAGTTTCAATGGATGTGTTGAAGATTTGTGTTAGTGGCACACACAACATCTCTGCTCCCTCTCTAAGGACCCACGGAGAAATGTTGTCCGGTCCCACCGCTTTTGAGGTATCGAGTTCACATAGCAGCTTCTTCACCTCCTCCTCGGTTGTGTGTATTTCATCCAGCACTTGTTGGTATACCTCCCTATTCTGAATTCCTGGAGTCCTTCCTGTCTCCTGTGTAAATACTTCTTTAAATCTCATGTTGAGCTCCTCACATACCTCTTGGTCGTTTATTGTGAACTCCCCACCTTCCTTTCTGGCCGCTACTGGGTCACTCTTCCTGCTCCGTGATCTTTATCATACCTCTTCTTAAAGCTATGTATGGATCCTGCCTCCACTATATCGCTTCCCAAACTATTCCACTTCCTGACTACTCTGTGTGTGTGTGTTTATTATTAATAATAATAATAATTATAATAATAATGATTATGATAATATTAAAATAATAATAATAATAATAATAATAATAATAATAATAATAATAATAAAAAAATTATTAAAAATTATGTTAAAATAAAATTATTATTATTATTATTATTATTATTATTATTATTATTATTAATATTATTATTATTATTATTATTATTATTATTATTATTATTATTATTATTATTATTATATTATTATTATTATTATTATTATTATTATTATTATTATTATTATTATTATTATTATTATTATTATTATTATTATATAGGAGAGCAAGAAGATAAAGAAGAAGAAAGAAGATGAAGAAGAATCTCTAGGCTCTTAAAGTCGACTTGTTGGTTGATAGTGTTGCAATTTTAGTCCTTATTGGTAGTGATGAGAGTCATGTCACTCTCATCTCCCGACTCCCATCTTCTTCTCATCTCCGGTGAGTAAATGATGCCGTGGGGAGATGAGTGTTGGGGAGAGATGAGTGCTGGAGAGATGAGTGTTGGGGAGATGACTGTTGGGGAGAGATGAGTGCTGGGGAGATGAGTGTTGGGGAGATGAGTGCTGGGGAGAGATGAGTGTTGGGGAGATGAGTGTTAGGGAGATGAGTGATGGGGAGGTTGTGGGGTGAGGTGGAGGAGAGGAGGGGTGTGTTGGAGAGGTGGAGAAAGAGTAAGAGGGTGTTGGTGAAGCGCTAAACCCGAGGGAGGCATAGAAGCACCTGGAGAATGGGTGATCCTAGGAAGGGGAGACTAGCTCAACTTCCCTCCACCTGAAGTATATCTGGCGTATACCTGGAGGGTATACGCGGGGGTCAACGCCCCCGCGGCCCGGTCCATGACCAGGCCTGGTGGTGTATCAGGGCCTGATCAACCAGGCTGTTACTGCTGGCCACACGTAAACCGACATAGGAATCACAGCCAGGCTGGTCAGGTACTGATTTTAGGTACCTGTCCAGCACCTTCTTGAAGACAGCCAGGGGTCTAATGTATGTATGCTAGGAGGCAGTTGAATAGTCTTGGACCCCTGACACTTATTGTATGCCTGCTTCTCACTGGGGTATGTTGCACCGTCTGCCAATTCTTTTGCTTTCGTAGGGAGAGATTTCTGTGGGCAAATTTGGGACCAGTCCCTCTAGGAATTTTCAGTTGTAAATTAAATTGTCTTTCTCGCCTGCGTTCCAAAGAGTACAGATCAAAAGACTTCAAACGTTCCCAGTAATTAAGGTTAAAGTTCTCTATACATTCTCCAGATCTACAACTTCACCTGTCTTGAATGAGGTTGTTAGTGTACAGCCATATTCCAGCCCAAGAAAACAAGTGACTTAAAGAGCATCAATGGCTTGGCATCTCTTGTTTTGAAGGTTCTTATTATCCATCCTATCATTTTCCTCACAGTTGTGATAATGACATTGTTGTGATCCTTGAAAGTGATATCCTCTGACATTATCACTCCCAGGTCCTTCACGTTAGTTTTTCACTCTACTGTGTGGTTACAATTTGTTTTATACTCCAGTGAATAGGTAAAACTTGCGATTTTGGCTTAAACAGCAACGCTATTCTTGCCGAATAAGACAAGCAAAAATTTGAGTATGCAATAATTTCGCAAAAAATCATTCTGAACTTAACAAAAAAATATATTTCATTGTGTTTGTTTATTATTAAATTATTATAAACTTATCTAAAATATATTTAGTTGGAGTAGGCTAAATTAAATTGTGCTTGTTATAATAAGGTAAGGTAATTTTTCTAAGCTTCTTATGGTACAAAATTATTAATTTTTACATTGACATAAATGAAAAAAATATGTCTTTAAACGTATAAGAGAATTTTTTAGAAAAGACTTAATTTTAAATGAGTTCTTGCTAATTGACCAGTTTTACCTATTCGGTACGACATATATATAGTATATATATATATATATATATATATATATATATATATATATATATATATATATATATATATATATGCGTGCATGCTTCCCCTTCCCCGGTCATGTTTACAGTTGGCTCGGTGTTCGTGGATTACCTGGCGACTCACAGCCCAGAATCCGGATTCATGACAGGGATGCCCAGTGCTGTGTTTTTTAATGGCCTTGGTTGGTCGTGTTTTTTTTACCTTCCTAGCTGGGTGTGCTGGGGGTCGAGTCACCGCTCATGATACCGCCACTTACCTATAGCACTCCACACTTCAGACACGTGACCTGCTTGAGTCGACCTTGTACCACAGTGGAACAACCCATAACGAAATGGAACAAACAGTGGTAAAGCGTAGCAAACAATACCAGAATTGAACAAAGAGTTGTAAAGTGGAACAAACAATACCACAATGGAACAAACAATACAATAGTGAAACAAACAATACCTCAGTGGAACAAACAATACCAGAATGGAAAATGCAACACAAGAGTGGAACAAACAATACCATAGTGGGACAAACAATACCAGAATGGACCAAATAATACCAGGGTGGAACAAACAATACCACAGATGAACAAACAATACCACAGTGCAACAAACACTACCACAGTGTATTATACTGTACCACAGAGTACTATACTGTACCAGAGTGTACCATACTGTACCAGAGTGTACCATACTGTGCCACAGTGTACCATACTGTGCCACAGTGTTCCATGCAGTTTCAGATTGTACCATACTGTACAAGAGTGTACCATACTGTAACAGATTGTACTATACTGTACCACAGTGTACCATACTGTTCCACAGTGTACCATACTGTACCACAGTGTAGCATACTGTACCACAGTGTACCATAATGTAACACAGTGTCCCATACTGTACCAAAGTGTACCATACTGTATCACAGTGTACCATACTGTACCACAGTGTACCATACTGTACCAAAGTGAACGATACTGTACCACAGTGTACCATACTATAACAGGTGCTGTCAGCCTCACAGCAGGTGCTGTCAGCCTTACAGCAGGTGCTGTCAGCCTCACAACAGGTGCTGTCAGCCTCACAGCAGGTGCTGTCAGCCTCACAGCAGGTGCTGTCAGCCTCTCAGCAGGTGCTGTCAGCCTCACACCAGGTACTGTCAGCCTCACAGCAGGTGTTGTCAGCCTCACAGCAGGTACTGTCAGCCTCACAGCAGGTACTGTCAGCCTCACAGCAGGTGCTGTCAGCCTCACAGCAGGTGCTGTCAGCCTCACAGCAGGTGCTGTCAGCCTCACAGCAGGTGCTGTCAGCCTCTCAGCAGGTGCTGTCAGCCTCACACCAGGTACTGTCAGCCTCACAGCAGGTGCTGTCAGCCTCACAGCAAGTACTGTCAGCCTCACAGCAGGTACTGTCAGCCTCACAGCAGGTGCTGTCAGCCTCGCACCAGGTACTGTCATTCTTCACACTAGATACTGTCAGCCTGACACCAGGTGCTGTCAGCCTCACCCCAGGTACTATCAGCCTGACAGTGTAGCAAGAAATCTGGCAGAAAGTTAGAAAATTATTCTTTTTGTTCTCGAGGGAGAACAATGATGTGTGTGTTAGTTACCATTTTGTCCTAGGCACATGTCAATTAGACACTAGGCCTGTTGTATGTATGTGTGTGTGTGTAAGGAAACACTTCGAAATGTTTCTGCCCCACCGGGAATTGAACCCGGGCCCTCCGTGCGTGTAGCGAGAGCTTTACCCACTGGGCCACCGGGGGCGTGTGTGTGTGTGTGTGTGTGTGTGTGTGTGTGTGTGTGTACTCACCTAGTTGTACTCACCTAGTTGTGGTTGCAGGGGTCGATTCATAGCTCCTGGCCCCGCCTCTTCACTGGCCGCTACTGGGTCACTCTCCCTGCGCCATTAGCTTTATCATACCTCTTCTTAAAGCTATGTATGGAGCCTGCCTCCACTACATCGCTTCCTAAACTATTTCACTTCCCGTGTGTGTGTGCGTGTGTTAGTTACCATTTTGTCCTAGGCACATGTCGATTTGACACTAGGCCTGTTGTATGTATGTGTGTATGTGTGTGTGTGTGTAAGGAAACACTTCGAAATGTTTCCGCCCCGCCGAGAATTGAACCCGGGCCCTCCGTGCATGTGTGTGTGTGTGTTAATTTGTATTTTCTAACCTCTCTTCACTCTGCAACAACAATAACAACAACCACAACAACAACTACAACATTAACCACAACAACAACCACAACAACAACCACAACAACAACCACAACAACAACAACCACAACCACAACAATAACTTCAACAACAACTACAACAACAACATCTTATAACAACATTGCTTCTATCCCTGTCTGTCTCAGTTCAGTTTTGCAATGCTGATTCCCGTTGCAAGCATCCTAGTGGCCTCCTGAGGCTGCATTGGATTGTTGCTCCTTGAGGCTGCATTGCACTGTTTGCAAAGGCCCAGATTTGCAACATTGTCTCCCTGGATCTCCCTGCAGCGAGGATCATTTTTGCGCCTATCCTCCCTTTGTTGATGGAGGGAGGAGTGGCAAGGAGGAAGAGAGGAGAATGAGGGAAGGAATAAGAAGAATGAGGGAGAGGGGAAGAAGAATGAGGAAGGAAGAAGAATGAGGGAGAGGGGAAGAAGAATGAGGAAGGAAGGAAGAAGAATGAGGGAGAGGGGAAGAACAATGAGGAAGGAAGAAGAATGAGGGAGAGGGGAAGAAGAATGAGGAAGGAAGGAAGAAGAATGAGGGTGATGGGAAGAAGAATGATATTTACGTAGTAACATACAACATTAGGTAGCTATAAGATAGACTCCTGGAGACAGAGAGATAGAGAGATAGAGAGAGAGAGAGATAGAGAGATAGAGAGAGAGATAGAAAGAGAGAGATATAGAGAGAGATAGTTCACCTTGACATAATAAAGACTTGCTCACCTGCCATCCTCACAACACCTGTAATTAACAGTGTCTCTCATACCTTTCATATTCTCTCTCTCTCTCTCTCTCTCTCTCTCTCTCTCTCTCTCTCTCTTATTGTACACTGAGTTTATTTTCATTCTTATTTCATGTATTCTTGATTAGTAGTGTGTGTCATGTCTCTCATGTCTGTCGTGTCTGTCATGTATCTCATGTCTGTCGTGTCTGTCATGTCTCTCATGTCTGTCGTGTCTGTCATGTCTCTCATGTCTGTCACTACAGGTAACATGAAGGGTGTACTTACCTCAGGTCATCTCTCTCTCTTATTCTTCCTTCTTTACTGCTTCCTTCTTTATTATTCTTCCTTCTTTACTGCTTCCTTCTTTATTGTTCTTCCTTCTTTACTGCTTCCTTCTTTATCATTCTTCCTCCTTTACTGCTTCCTTCTTTATTATTCTTCCTTCTTTACTGCTTCCTTCTTTATTATTCTTCCATCTTTATTATTATTCCTCCTTTACTGCTTCCTTCTTTATTATTCTTCCTCCTTTACTGCTTCCATCTTTATTATTCTTCCTCCTTTACTGCTTCCTTCTTTATTATTCTTCCTTCTTTATTACAACTTTATTATTTACTGGTGTCTGTTGTTGCTTTATTGAGGATGATAATAACAGTAATAATGTCGATAAGGTCTATAATAATCATCAGTTTTATTGACCACCAACAAGGAGCTGCCTTCAGGAGGGAGGGAGGGAGGGAGGGAGGGAGGGAGGGAGGGAGGGAGGGGGGGAGATAGGGAGGGAGGGAGGGAGGAAGGGAGGGAGGGAGGGAGGGAGGGAGAGTGACAGATGTGAGAGAGGATTGGATGGGGTGAGGAAGGAAGGAAGGAAGGAAGGAAGGAAGGAAGGGAGGGAGGGAGGGAGGGAGGGAGGGAGGAAGGGAGGGAGGGAGGGAGGGAGGGAGAGTGACAGATGTGAGAGAGGATTGGATGGGGTGAGGAAGGAAGGAAGGAAGGAAGGAAGGAAGGAAGGAAGGAAGGAGGAGGGAGGGAGGGAGGGAGGGAGGAAGGGAGGGAGGGAGGGAGAGTGACAGATGTGAGAGAGGATTGGATGGGGTGAGGAAGGAAGGAAGGAAGGAAGGAAGGAAGGAAGGGAGGGAGGGAGGGAGGGAGGGAGGAAGGGAGGGAGGGAGGGAGGGAGGGAGGGAGAGTGACAGATGTGAGAGAGGATTGGATGGGGTGAGGAAGGAAGGAAGGAAGGAAGGGAGGAAGGAAGGAAGGAAGGGAGGGAGGGAGGGAGGGAGGGAGGGAGGAAGGGAGGGAGGGAGGGAGGGAGGGAGAGTGACAGATGTGAGAGAGGATTGGATGGGGTGAGGAAGGAAGGAAGGAAGGAAGGAAGGAAGGAAGGGAGGGAGGGAGGGAGGGAGGAAAGAAGGGAGGGAGAATAAAGTGGATAAAATAAGAATGGTTGTAAGAGTCTTAGCTTACTGTGATATATATACTGGCCTGCAGGGAGCCCTCCAGGGAGCCCTCCAGGGAGCCCTCCAGGGAGCCCTCCAGGGAGCCCTCCAGGGAGCCCTCCAGGCAGCCCTCCAGGCAGCCCTCCAGGGAGCCCTCTAGGGAGCCCTCCAGGCAGCCCTCCAGGCAGCCCTCCAGAGAGCCCTCCAGGCAGCCCTCCAGGGAGCCTCCAGGGAGCCCTCCATGGAGCCCTCAGGAGCCCTCCAGGGAGCCCTCCAGGAGATCTCCAGGGAGCCCTCCAGGCAGCCCTCCAGGGAGCCCTCCAGGAGCCCTCCATGGAGCCCTCCAGGAGCCCTCCAGTGAGCGCTCCAGGGAGCCCTCCAGGGAGCCCTCCAGGGAGCCCTCCAGGGAGCCCTCCAGGGAGCCCTCCATGGAGCCCTCCAGGGAGCCCTCCAGTGAGCGCTCCAGGGAGATCTCCAGGGAGCCCTCCAGGGAGATCTCCAGGAGCCCTCCAGGAGATCTCCAGGGAGCCCTCCAGGGAGCCCTGCTGGGAGCCCTCCAGGCAGCCCTCCAGGGAGCCCTCCAGGGAGCCCTCCAGGAGCCCTCAGGAGCCCTCCAGGGAGCCCTCCAGGGAGCCCTGCTAGGAGAACTCCAGGCAGCCCTCCAGGCAGCCCTTGAGGCAGCCCTCCAGGGAGCCCTCCAGGAGCTCTCCAGGCAGCTCTCCAGGGAGCCCTCCTCCAGCTTCCCTCCTCCATACCCCCTCCACCACTATCCATCCTGCAGACATCCACATCTACTGCAACCTCACCTCCCCTCCAGCAGGAAACTCCCCTCCTGCCCCTTAATGCAGAGGCATCACCCCTGCCCTCAACCGGGGACTCCCCTTCCCTCAACCGGGGACTCCCCTTCCCTCAACCGGGGACTCCCCTTAACTCTTACAAACCAAAACACAAAATATAACCTTGAGAATATATTAATTTCGCCATACAATGAATATCTCTCACATTTCCCACAAACTCTTGGATATTTTATTGTTTAAATTATTTTGGTATACAATATTGATAGGTTGATAAGATAAGACACATGTACGATAGTTAGCAGAAGCATTAGAGATGTGAAGACTATGTTATCAGTCCATCACCCTTGAAGACTTAATTCTGAGGTTGTCAGTCCCTCTTTTCCAGGCTGAGGGACTGACCACCTCAAAACTACGTCTTCAAGGGTGATGGACTGATTATATCGTCATCACCTGTACGTGACTGAAGAAGTCTACTGTGTAGGTGAAACGTTTCAGCAGTAAAGACACCTAACTGTTGCACATGTGTCTTAATCATCAAAAGCTGTAATGGCTTTTAGTTAGAGCAAACTGACAGACGTCTCACGACCAGAGTTAAGCAGCACAAATATGCAGTAACTATTGGGTAAGACTCTAGTGCTTGGTTCACTCATGCAAGGAATGCAGGTCAGTGTGTAGACGGGAATAATGCCTCAGAATTACTTCCTTGTAATTCTACACTTCAACGAAATATTGTGGATTTTTTCTTCTCACTCATGACGCACAATATATTTGAGTTCTGGAATGTATAAACTTGATATTTTTATAGTCCAGAATATTGTCTATAATATTCGAGGTTAAAATATTTTTCACAAATATACAGAGAGTGTTGTGGGTCAGGTTAACAATTTAACTTGATGTTGGACAAATGTATACGTGGGTTAGGTTTGTGTGGGTTAGGTTTGTGTGGGTTAGGTTTGTATGGGTTAGGTTTGTGTGGGTTAGGTTTGTGTGGGTTAGGTTTGTGTGGGTTAGGTTTGTGTGAGGTATTGTCACCTTCTCTGAGGTGTAACCTCAAGATTTAACATTTAAAATGTTCTTCTCTTACCTCTTCTTCCTATTAGTATTTTTTCGTTTGCAAAACATGCGTTTTAATATATATATATATATATATATATATATATATATATATATATATATATATATATATATATATATATATATATATATATATATATATATATGTCGTGCCGATTAATTAAAACTGGTCAATTAGCAAGAACTCATCTGAAATTAAGTCCTTTCTAAAAATTTCTCTTATACGTTTAAAAATATATTTTTTTCATTTATGTTAATGTAAGAATTTATAATTTTGTACCAAGAGAAACTTTGAAAACCTACCTAACCTTATTACAACAAGCGCAATTTATTTTAGCCTAACCCAACTAAATATATTTTAGATACGTTAACATTAATTTATTAATAAACAAACACATTGAAATATATTTTTTTCGTTATGTTCAGAATGATTTTGGCGAAATTATTGCATACACAAATTTTCACTTGTATTATATGGCAAGGTGAGCGTTGCTATATAAGCCAAAATCGCAAGTTTTACCTAATCGGCACGACATATATATATATATATATATATATATATATAGTATATATATATATATATATATATATATATATATATATATATATATATATATACACATAAAACTTGCGATTTTGGCTTAAATAGCAACGCTCTTCTTGCCGAATAAGACAAGCGAAAATTTGTGTATGCAATAATTTCGCAAGAATCATTCTGAACTTAACGAAAAAAAGTATATTTCAGTGTGTTTGTTTATTATTAAATTATTGTAAACTTATCTAAAATATATTTAGTTGGAGTAGAATAAATTAAATTGCGCTTGTTATAATAAGGTTAGGTAAGTTTCCTAAGGTTCTTTTGGTACAAAATTATTATTTTTTACATTAACATAAATGAAAAAAAATACATCTTTAAACGTATAAGAGAAAATTTTAGAAAGGATTTAATTTTAAATGAGTTCTTATTAATTTACCAATTTTACCTATTCGGCACGACATATACATATATTAGTACTATTCATGAGTGATACATGTATAAGTGGCGATGCAGACTTAACTTGCATGTATGAGTTAAACTATACATTGCTCCTGCATGTGTCAACAGCTGCTTCATACATATATCCACTACCGTATACATAATTATTCCACACGCTGTAAAGTGTAAACATTACACCAGGAAATCTGCTGAGCAGACGCCACATTGAGGGTCTGCTGAGCAGACACAACACTGAGGGTCTGCTGAGCAGACACAACACTGAGGGTCTGCTGAGCAGACACAACACTGAGGGTCTGCTGAGCAGAGGAAACACTGAGGGTCTGCTGAGCAGACACAACACTGAGGGTCTGCTGAGCAGACACAACACTGAGGGTCTGCTGAGCAGACACAACACTGAGGGTCTGCTGAGCAGAGGCAACATTCAGGGTCTGCTGAGCAGAGGCAACATTAAGGTCTGCTGTCTGTGTATATTGGGTGAGTGGTGGCAGCTGCTGGTATATATTTCTCTTATAGGGTTTTCATATCTCTCTGATCTGACTGCTTTGTGGTGACAGGGGTGGCAGGGAAAGGAAGGGGAAGTGGTGGCAGTGGTGGTGGTGGCAGAGGGAGGAGGGGTAGTGGTGGAACTGGTGGTGGTAGCAGGGGGAGGAGGGGTGGTGGTGGTGATATCATGGGGAGGAAGGGTAGTGGTGGCAGGGGAAAGGGGGAAGGGTGGTAGTGATGGTGGTGGCAGGGGTAACTGGAGGGGGGTTAACAGCAGGAGCATCCTGGTGACAACACTGCAGACACTGTTTACAATGAGTTGTGTCAGTGACAACACTGCAGGCACTGTCCACAGTGAGTTGTGACAGTGACAACACTGCAGGCACTGTCCACAGTGAGTTGTGACAGTGACAACACTGCATGCACTGTCCACAGTGAGTTATGACAGTGACAACACTGCAGACACTGTCCACAGTGAATTGTGTCAGTGACAACACTGCAGACACTGTCCACAGTGAATTGTGTCAGTGACAACACTGCAGGCACTGTCCACAGTGAGTTGTGTCAGTGACAACACTGCAGGCACTGTCCACAGTGAGATTACGCTATTATCTTTAAATAGCCACATGTCTACTGATATGATCTATTGGATTCTGTCTGTCCGTCTGTGTCTCTCTCTCTCTCTCTCTCTCTCTCTCTCTCTCTCTCTCTCTCTCTCTCTCTTTATCTTTCTCTCTTTCTCTCTCTCTCTCTCTCTCTCTCTCTCTCTCTCTCTCTCTCTCTCTCTCTCTCTCTCTCTCTCTCTCTCTCTCTCTAATATTATCAGCATCATCATATGTGTGTGTGTACAAGACATAACTCACACAGAGGACAACACAAATATTTTAATGTTTCTACTGAACCTCCCTCGTATACGAACTCTCTAATCTTGCTCATCCCTTGTTCTATCTCTAGTTTATCCCTTGTTCTATCTCCAGTTTATCCCTTGTTCTATCTCTAGTTTATCCCTTGTTCTATCTCCAGTTTATCCCTTGTTCTATCTCTAGTTTATCCCTTGTTCTATCTCTAGTTTATCCCTTGTTCTATCTCTAGTTTATCCCTTGTTCTATCTCCAGTTTATCCCTTGTTCTATCTCTAGTTTATCCCTTGTTCTATCTCTAGTTTATCTCTTGTTCTATCTCTAGTTTATCCCTTGTTCTATCTCTAGTTTATCCCTTGTTCTATCTCTAGTTTATCCCTTGTTCTATCTCCAGTTTATCCCTTGTTCTATCTCTAGTTTATCCCTTGTTCTATCTCTAGTTTATCCCTTGTTCTATCTCCAGTTTATCCCTTGTTCTATCTCTAGTTTATCCCTTGTTCTATCTCTAGTTTATCCCTTGTTCTATCTCTAGTTTATCCCTTGTTCTATCTCTAGTTTATCCCTTGTAATTTCTCTAGTTTATCACTTGTTCTATCTCTAGTTTATCCCTTGTTCTATCTCTAGTTTATCCCTTGTACTTTCTCTAGTTTATCACTTGTTGTACCTCTAGTTTATTCGTGGTCCCAGACCATTCAATACCTTACCAGAAGACAGAAACACAATAAGAGAACACTGTATCAACATCCGTGGTGCCAGATTATTCAACATCTTACCAGAAGATGTCACAAACCCTGCTGGGACAAGTGTAGAAGTCTTCAAGAGGAAACTGGACAAGTATCTTCACCAGGTGCCAGATCAACCAGGCTGTTATGGTTATGTTTGGCAGCCGGTCACCAGCAGCAACAGTCTGGTTGCCCATTGCCGGGCTCCGGGAGTAGAAAGAATAATTATACCATGAATAATTATACAATGGACAATACTATGAACAGAAGAATTAGACCGGGAACAGAAAAGAACAGCTGTACCATGAACAAAAGAACAGTTTCAGGAAGAGGAGATTAACTACTAGGTTTATTTAAACATTACCAGTTAAAAACCAAGTTTAACAAGACCAGGTTTAGCAAGACCGGGTTTAACAAGACTCGGCTCTTGAGGTTTTTACTAATGATGTTAAATTTTTAAGGTAATTATCTCGTAATGGTGTTTGTAATGACAGGAGAAATATGTGGTAGTTGTGGTTGATGAGTAGTTGTGGTTGATGGGGAGTTATGGTTGATGGGGAGTTGTGGTTGATGGGGAGTTGTGGTTGATGGGGAGTTGTGGTTGATGGGGAGTTGTGGTTGATGGGGAGTTGTGGTTGATGGGGAGTTGTGGTTGATGGGGAGTTGTAGTTGATGGGGAGTTGTGGTTGATGGGGAGTTGTGGTTGATGGGGAGTTGTGGTTGATGGGGAGTTGTGGTTGATGGGGAGTTGTAGTTGATGGGGAGTTGTGGTTGATGGGGAGTTGTGGATGATGAGTAGTTATGGTTGATTGGGAGTTGTGGTTGATGGGTAGTTGTGGTTGACGGGTAGTTAGGGTTAGCTGGTAGTTTTGGTTGATGGGTATTTGTGATTGATGGGGACTTAGAGTTGGTTGGTAGTTTGATGTTGTGGTTTGCTTGTAGTTAGAAGTTATGGTTGGCTGCTAGTTAGAAATTGTGGTTGGCTGGTAGTTAGAAGTGTTGGTTGTCTGATAGCTAGAAGTTGTGGTTGGTGGTAGTTAGTAGTTGTGGTTGTCTGGTAGAAGTTGTGGTTGGCTGGTAGTTAGAAGTTTTGGTTGGCTGATAGCTAGAAGTTGTGGTTGGTGGTAGTTAGTAGTTGTGGTTGGCTGGTTAGGTTGACTAGCTTGTGCTACTAGGTCTGCTGCAGTGTTCTTTCTTATGTTCTTATATTATTATTGACAGCATCTGATATATATTATTACTGGGAGCATCTGCTATATAGTAGCCAGGCTGCCACGTTTTTGTGACTCAGTTTACGTTTTATATAAATTCAACAAAATATTCGTAGGTAGGTCTTATAAAATCATGTTATTTTTGTCTAGGAAATCATAGAAGCTTGCTACACTGTTCTAGTGACTCTAGAGCAATTTTTTTTATAAGAACTTAGAGTTTTAAAAGAGAGGTGAGTAAGTATTGTCATGACAGAGAAATATTGGCTTGTTTGTGTATTTTTTGAGAAATATATAATTTTTTTGAAAGGGGATCAGGTACTACTAGGGTTTTCTGATGCGCTTCCTATGGTTTACAATTAAATTTAGATTATTATAATGTTGGGTTACGCGTATATTTAGGATTTTTGTTGGTACAAACTATTTGGGACTAAAAACATTTGTTATTTGTATATATATATATATATATATATATATATATATATATATATATATATATATATATATATATATATATATATATATATATATATATATATATATATATATATATAATGGTTGGAGGATATTATATAAGTGTAACAGATGACTGGTTTGAACAGTGCATATTACGAACACAGGTAAGACTGGCCTGTGACCTGGTCGTAATGGCCTGTGACCTGGTAGTAATGACCTGTGACCTGGTCGTAATGGCCTGTGACCTGGTCGTAATGGCCTGTGACCTGGTCGTAATGACCTGTGACATGGTCGTAATGGCCTGTGACCTGGTCGTAATGGCCTGTGACCTGGTCGTAATGACCTGTGACCTGGTCGTAATGACCTGTGACCTGGTCGTAATGACCTGTGACCTGGTCGTAATGGCCTGTGACCTGGTCGTAATGGCCTGTGACCTGGTCGTAATGACCTGTGACCTGGTCGTAATGACCTGTGACCTGGTCGTAATGGCCTGTGATAAGGTCGTAATGACCTGTGACCTGGTCGTAATGACCTGTGACCTGGTCGTAATGGCCTGTGATAAGGTCGTAATGGCCTGTGACCTGGTCGTAATGACCTGTGACTTGGTCGTAATGACCTGTGACCTGGTCGCAATGGCCTGTGACCTGGTCGTAATGGCCTGTGATAAGGTCGTAATGGCCTGTGACCTGGTCGTAATGACCTGTGACCTGGTCGTAATGACCTGTGACCTGGTCGTAATGGGTTGAAGCAAAACAAACTCTGCAGTAATCTTTAACTTGTATTTCCTTCATCAGATATATATATATATATATATATATATATATATATATATATATATATATACAATTATGTACACTTATGTACACTATGTACAGGAGTTGAATATAAGTGTACCACACGGTGACAAAGACAGCAGCCAGAGAGAGAGAGCACCGTACTCACCCAGCTACTAGAGGCAAGTCTTGGTATCCCTATCGCTTTTGGTATTGCCTGTCAGTCTTGCTATTGTGTGTGTACCTCGCAAAGTCGTACTATACTATTGCAGCGTGTTGCGTACATTGCAAACAGCGTGTTACGTTGGGGTTAATGCCACCTACACTTGTCAGGTGGTTGGTGTCTGAATATACTCTCCTAAATCTGCCCAAACTATCTCTACAGCTTTGCCGACAAATTGCTCGTTCTATTGGCATAGATTATCAACTAACTCTCACTGCTGCTCAGCTTCGTGACATTATTCGTGCAAAGTTAAGTGTTGAAGCAACTATGGCGGACCAAACTGACGTATCTCCCGCTACAGGAGCTGTTAATCGCCGATCTCCGCTTAGGTTCCTTCGTAATGTGGGATGGACAACACCAGAACAACCAGACCAGCAGTCTCCTGAAGCAGGCGCTGCACCGGGTTTGTCTCAGGGTGAGCCAGCTTCATTGGCGCTTTTGCTAGGGAGGAGTTTGATAGAGTGAAGGAGAGGATGCAATTTAAGCAGACTGTTGGTGACTACTTTAGCGTGCATAAGACAGTGCAGCTAGTTCCTCGTTCTGTTGAAGCTGAGCAAGAACAGTTTTTCGAGTCATTTGAAAACCAGGTTCGAGCCTTAAGGTGACCTGAGAAGCATTGGGCAGCATTGGTGCATACAGCGTTGTACGGTAAGGCACGAGAGTTCACATCTGTGTTCGTAATAGCACAGCTTCAGGTATCCTAGGGTAAGGATGTTGCTCTCCACGATCCAATCTGAACACATTTCGTATAGAATGTTGTAAGTGTGAGTTCTGGAGACGTGTGAAGTTAAAGTATTCCTTTAAGTTAGTTTAGGTAAGATTCGTCAGGAAACAGGACAAGTGTTGGTGATTTTGGTCATCTGACCGAGGCCTTTCCCTGGCTTACCACTCCACCCCTTTAAAAATTTCTAGAAAAAATGTAATTAATTATGCCTAACAACTGTTATAATGTAGTGATTTTTTGGGAGTGGTTATAAATGAAAAAAATTGCCTAGGGTTTATTTTCCCCTATTCTAGTTAATACATTTATTCCCCCTATTTTAGTTAATACATTTATTTCTCTCCTATTGTAGTTAATACATTTATTTCCCTCGTATTGTAGTTAATACATTGTGTCAATTATCAATCATTATTTATATTTGTTACTTATATTCTTATATCTGTTTTCCTCTCTGTTCAACTTTCCTTTCTCACATCTTTTTGTGTCTATTTATTCTATTATCACTTCTTGTATCTCTTCAGTGTCATCTCAGACGTGTCATTTCTCTCATGTCACTCTCACCTTTACCAAGCGGTGATGACAGTTCATTTTCACTGTGCTGTCTCATGTGTCATGACATTCTGCGTTCAATTTGTGTTCAATTGTTCACTCTCCGTTCAATTTACGTCTTCAATTGTTAACTCTACGTTCAATTTACGTCTTCAATTGTTAACTCTACGTTCAATTTACGTCTTCAATTGTTAACTCTACGTTCAATTTACGTCTTCAATTGTTCATTCTACGTTCAATTTACGTCTTCAATTGTTCACTCAACGTTCAATTTACGTCTTCAATTGTTCACTCTACGTTCAATTCAGGTCTTCAATTGTTCACTCTACGTTCAATTTATGTCTTCAAATGTTCACTCTACGTTCAATTTATGTCTTCAAATGTTCACTCTACGTTCAATTCAGGTATTCAATTGTTCAATTTACGTGTTCATTTGTACTCTGTCTTTGTCAGCGTTCACTTTACGTTCAGATGTGGTGGTCAGATTGTTCAAGGTGTTCATTTGTTCACTCTAGTTCAGCGGTTCTCAACTCGTTTCAGCCCATGGACCACCAACCCAATTATAAAAATATCGTGGACCATTTCATTTTTTGAGTAATATTATATAAAGGAAGGCAAAGACATATCGCTGATCCAGACTTTATTTTCGGTTAATTTAAGGCTATATGCATTCATCTTTTTATTACCAAATATAGTGAACGTTCTGTGGACCACCCAAAATGTCATCATGGACCACCAGTGGTCCGTGGACCAAAAGTTGAGAACCACTGCTCTAGTTGAATAAGGATCAGAGTTGCCGGCTATGTCAGTCATGTATGGAGACTCGGCTCACTGCTCGGCTCACTGCTCGGCTCACTGCTCGGCTCACTGCTCGGCTCACTGCTCGGCTCACTGCTCGGTTCACTGCTCGGTTCACTGCTCGGCTCACTGCTCGGCTCACTGCTCGGCTCACTGCTCGGCTCACTGCTCGGCTCACTAGGTGAGAAAAAACAAGAAAATTGTCACTACTTACAAGGACAAATACCTGAGAGGCATTGAGGTGGTAAAACACACACACACACACACACACACACACACACACACACACACACACACACACACACACACACACACACGGTAATGAGCCGGTATCGTGCCTGCGAGGTAAGAGAGAGCGTGAGAGAATGTGTGTGTGTGTGTGTGTGATATATATTATATATATATATATATATATATATATATATATATATATATATATATATATATATATATATATATATAATATAGTGCCAGTCAGATCAAGAAGGGTATAGTATCTAGCCTCTTCTTCAAGGGGCACGTCAGTTCCTCTGTCTTATAATAATATACTATTTTTCCCCTATAATCTACCTTGTCCATAATTACTATCGCATTTGTTTTATCTGCGTTCGTAAGGTGAAGTCCAGGATCTTTCCTTAATTCATGGTATAACTTAACAAATCTTTGCTCACACCTCTGCATCACAATTGTCATCAAAGATTTGTTAAGTTATACCATGAATTAAGAAAGCTCCTGGACTTCACCTTACGAAAGCAGACAAAGCAAATATGATAATTGTAGACAATGTAGATTATAGTGGAAAAATGAACATGATATTAGGAGACAGGGAAACTTACTTGCCTCTTAAAACACTTAGAACTGATCCACCTTCATTTAAACCAAGAAAATTAAAACATCAGCAAATATCTCATGGCTCTGGGTTATCATGAGTGGCTTACTCAAGCAGGTGTACAAAAAAAAGCCAGTCAGATTTTCTACATGACAGAAAACGATGGAGGGAGAGGAAATATAACTGGGGGCGGCCATGTCATCAAGGAATAGTACAACGGTGAAAGACAATAGTACAAAGGTGAAAGACAATCACCAGACAACTTTCTCTTACCGTAATAAACTCAGCAACGCTTTCTACAAACACCTGAACCCTTTGTTTACAGAAACAGCAGGTGTGTGCAACATGGCATGCAACAACACGGTGTATATAGGACAAACAGGACGGAATTTAGATTAACGTTTGATGGAAGGCGAAGGAGCAGTGAAGTATGACCGGGAAAGTTGAGAGGTCTTCAGAGGGAAGTTGAAACCATTGTATCAACAAGAGGGAAGTTGCTATCAAACACACAGGTTCCTGCCGCCTGCACGAGAGGAAAGTAGTGCAATCAACATTGATCAACACTGATAAGACACAAGAGCAACAGTCTGGTTGCATACGTTTTGGATTAAAGATATGCAACTGCATTTTATTTTATGTTATTTTTAAGACATTGGCCGTTTCCCATCAAGGCAGGGTGACCCAAAGAAGAAAAAAACACTTTTACCATCACTCATTAAATCACTGTCTTGCCAGAGGCGTGTTTACACTGCAGTTCAAAACCTGAAACATATTTCCTCTCCTTCAGTGTGCAGGCACTGTACTTTCCACCTCCAGGACTCAAGTCCGGCTAACCGGTTTCCCTGAATCCCTTCATAAAAGTTACTTTACTCACACTCCAACAGCACGTCGTCATAAAAAAAATTGTCTCCATTCACCCCTATTTAATACGCTCACACACGCTTGCTGCATGTCCAAGCCCCTCGCATGCAAAACCTCCATTACCACGACCCCTACCCCGCCTTCCTTCCATACCATTGTCATTTTCACATTACTCGACTTTCAAAAGAATTTCCTTCTCTCAGAAGGACAATTATCACACAACAATACTGACAAATTTGCCTTAAGAAACACTGTCCTGCCCTAAAGCTACTGAATCATGGATAAAACACCTAAGTAACAGTTAGAATGTGTTGAATCCCTCTTTATAAGTGGTTTAAAAGAGTTAGGTTAGGTAAGGTTTGTCAGGTTAGGTTAGGTTAAGTTAGGTAAGATTTGTCAGGTTAAGTTAGGTAATGTTTGTCAGGTTAGGTTAGGTTAGGTAAGGTTTGTCAGGTTAGGTTAGGTTAAGTTTGTCAGGAAACAGGACATATGTTTCCTGACGCGGGTCTAAGTCATATAATGACCCACAGCTGGAGCTTTTGGTCATCTGACAGAGGCCTTCCACTGGCTTACCCCTCCACCCCTTCAAAAATTATGGTAAAAGAGTTACTTTAATATCTTTATTATGCATCCCATACCCATCATGTGGGCGGTAGTCAAAATATTACAGTGGCAAATAATGGGTCCAGGGACTGCACCACAACATTACCTTTCTCCAGTGTACATTCTACTGATGATGACTCTCTCGGAGTCGAAATATACAATCTCATGTCCACTATTGGTTTCTTGTCTACATGTGGATTACAACACACACACACACACACACACACACACACACACACACAGCTCACACACACACACACACACACACACACACACCACACACACACATACAAGAACGTTCCTCTGAGCAAATATTCTGGGACGTCCTACTCATTTCTGCAATATTGCAAGCTCCTGATGATGTGTTGATTGCAACACGAAAGGCCTAGATCTATCAATCAACTCTGGCTGTTTTACATCTTGTATCGCCTGTTCTCGATTTTAACATATATATATATATATATATATATATATATATATATATATATATATATATATATATATATATATATATATATATATATGTATGTTGTGTTGTGTGTGTGTGTGTGTGTGTGTGTGTGTGTGTGTGTGTCTGTGTGTGTGTTTGTGTGATATACACGTTCTCTCCTCACCCTCTCCCTCCCTCCCTCACTCTTTCAATGTGATATGTATCTCCCTCTCTCCTACATCAAACCTTTCCCAGCCTCCCTGACCTCTCTCTCTCTCCTGGTTTGATGCCAGGTACTACCAGACCTGGTATCAGGTCCCACTCACCGGTACAAGGCAGTGCCAGACTTGGTATCAGGTCCCACTCACCGGTACAAGGTAGTGCCAGACCTGGTATCAGGTCCCACTCACCGGTACAAGGTAGTGCCAGACCTGGTATCAGGTCCCACTCACCGGTACAAGGGAGTGCCAGACCTGGTATCAGGTCCCACTCACCGGTACAAGGGAGTGCCAGACTTGGTATCAGGTCACACTTGTGGTCCTGGACCGTCAAAGAACAATCCTCTACTAGTCTCTGAGATGAGTGTGAGATTAGCCAGATCTCCAGCCTCGTTGGTGAGGAGTGAGACAAGGAGAGAGAAGAGGAGGAAGAGGAAGAGGAGGGTAGAGAAGAGGGAAGAGGAGTGAGAGAAGAAGCAAGAGTAGGGGGGAGAAGAGGAAGTGAAGAATAAAATACATACTTGTTAAGACATTATTAGAGAGGAAATTAAGACTAACAATAAGTGAGAGAACATTATCAAGGTCCCTCCACTTATTATCAAGGTCCCTCCACTTATTATCAAGGTCCCTCCACTTATTATTAAAGTCCCTCCACTTATTAACAAGCTCCCTCCACTTATTATTAAAGTCCCTCCACTTATTATCAAGGTCCATCCACTTATTATTAAAGTCCCTCCACTTATTATCAAGGTCCATCCACTTATTATTAAAGACCCTCCACTTATTATCAAGGTTCCTCCATTTATTATCAAGGTCCCTCCACTTATTATCACTCGTTTTTCCTGTAATTACCGTTTTATTATGCCACAAGACGGGCAGCCATCACCAGCTTCACTCTCTCTTTACTCTGATCAAGGTCAGTCATTCGTGGGATAATCATTCACTCACATGTAAGATTGATTTTCCATCATTCAAGGTGTCTTTAAGGATATCAGAAGGATGTTTTTGGAGGTCAAGGCTCCTACGGCCAGGTCCCAGACCAGGCCTCCTGGTGGATTAAGACTTGATCAACCAGGCTGGTGGTCAGTACACGGTAGTATTCCAGCCTACCTGGAAGGTGGTCAGTATACAACAGTATTCCAGCCTGGAGAGAACAAGTGACTCAGCATCTCTTGTCTTGAAAGTTCTACTTATCCAGCGACATTATTGTGATTCTTGAATGTAAGAACCTCTGACATTATCACTCCCAGATCTCTCACATTTAACTTACGTTCTACTGAGTTGTTTAAGTTTGTCTTGTACTCTGATCTAGTGTTTATTTCCTCCATTCTTCCGTGACGTAGTAAGTGAGACTTGTCCTCACTGACCATCATGTTGTCTGAGGTCAACTGGAAGACTTGGTTTATATCTTCTTGAAGATTCACTGTGTCTTCGACGGACGTCACTTTCACAGATATTCTGGAGTCATCAACAAAGGATGTTACAGTGTTATGATTTATATCCTTGTTTATGTTTGATATAAGAATGATAAACAGAAGTAGGGTGAGTACTGTGCCTTGAGGAACACAACTCTTCACTATGTCAGCCTCTGACGTCACTCTGTTTACCACTGTTATCTGGCTTCTATTAAGAAGATAAATACCCATCTGCCCATTTTTTAAGTTATTCTTTTGCACGCATTTAGTGAGCTATCACACTTGTCCGAGACTTTTGCGAAATTAGAGTAAACAGTATCAGCACTTAGGTGTCCCTGGAGTGCATCCAAGAGTCAACTGATGACTTAATAGCTCTAGCTCCCGGGCCACGGGTAATGCGTTAATAATTTGTCAAGAGGCTGGTTATGATGCAAGTTTTAAGGTATGTGTGACTCAGTGAGGTGTTGTGTAAGGTCGACTTGTCGACAAGGTCGGCAAGGTCGGCAAGGTCGACTGGTTGTGCTGCTGTTGCCTGGTTGTTGTTATACCACAACTAAAACCACCACCATCGCAGCTACCACCACCATCGCAGCTACCACCACCATCATCGTAGCTACCACCACCAACGTAACTACCATCACCAATAAAACCACCACTATCACCACAAAAAGATGTCAATAAAGATAGTACTCACCTAATTGTACTCACCTAATTGTGGTTGCAGGGGTCGAGTCTCAGCTCCTGGCCCCGCCTCTTCGCTGTCTGCTACTGGGTCTCTGCTCTCCCTGCTCCATGAGCTTTATCATACCTTGTCTTAAAACTATGTATGGTTCCTGCCTCCACTATATCTTTCTCTAGTCCATTCCACTTCCTGACTACTCTGTGGCTGAAGAAGTGTTTCCTGACATCCCTTTGACTCATCTGAGTCTTCAGCTTCCAGTTGTGTCCCTTGTATCTGTGTTCCCTCTGAAACAATCTGTCACTATCTACCTTGTCAATTCCCGCAGTATTTTGTATGTCGTTATCATGTCTCCTCTGACCCTTCTTTCCTCCAGTGTTGTTAGTCCTATTTCCTCAACCTTTCTTCATAAGACAGACCCCTGAGTTGTGGAACTAACCTTGTCGCAAACCTTTGCACTTTCTCTAGTTTCCTTACGTGCTTGACCAGGTGTGGGTTCCAGACTGGTGCTGCATATTCTAGTATGGGCCTGACGTACACGGTATACAGTGTCTTGAACGATTCCTTGTTAAGGTAACGGAACGCTAATCTAAGGTTTGCCAGACGCCCATATGCTGCCGCAGTTATCTGGTTGATGTGTGCCTCCGGAGACGTGCTAGGCGTTATACTCACTTCAAGGTCTTTCTCCTTGCCGAGGTTTGTAGCCTTTGTCCGCCTAGCTTGTACTCTGTCAGCGGTCTTCTTTGCCCTTCTCCGATCCTCATGACTTTGCATTTGGAGGGATTGAATTCGAGAAGCCAACTGCTAGACCAGATGTCGAGCTTGTCCAGGTCTGTTTGCAGCCCTGCCTGGTCCTCTTCTGATGTGATTCTCCTCATTATTTTCACATCATCCGCGAATAGAGACACTCTGAGTCTATCCCATCCGTCATGTCATTTACATAAACCAGGAATAACACTGGTCCTAGGACTGACCCTGCGGTACACCACTCGTCACAGGCGCCCACTGTGATACCTCACCACGCACCATGACCCGTTGTTGCCTCCTTTGAGGTATTCCCTGATCCATTCCAGTGCCCTTCCTGTTATACCTGCTTGTTCTTCCAACTTCTTACTAATCTCATGTGAGGAACTGTGTGTGTGTGTGTGTGTGTGTGTGTGTGTGTTGTATGTGTGTGTGTGTGTGTGTGTGTGTGTGTGTGTGTGTGTGTGTGTGTGTGTGTGTGTGTGTGTGTGTGTGTGTGTGTGTGTGTGTGTGTGTGTGTGTGTGTGTTGTGTGTGTGTGTGTGTGTGTGTGTGTGTGTGTGTGTGTGTGTGTGTGTGTGTGTGTGTGTGTTGGGTAACGTAAATATACCTCAGGCTGACCTCACCTACGAATTGACTTCACTAACCAAAACAAAACAGGTGTTTCACGACCTTTTACATGAACAATAAAGGTCTTTCAAGACCCGTGATGAAGGTCAGACCTAAATCTTAAGAGTCCGCAGCACCAGGATGGATCCCACTTAACATTTACACGCGATAGCTACAAAGATTCCCAAGAAAACTAGTCCTTGTTACAGCCCTCCATCTCTCTTTCCTGTTTTCTTCCTTCCTCTGACCTATCTCCTCTTCCTTTCCCTCTCTCTCTCCCTCCTCCTCTCTCTCTCCTTTCGCTCTCTCACTCCCCAGGGAGGTGAGTTGTGCCTTACAAATGACCTGATTTTTGTTCACTGCCCCTCCCTCTTTCTCCTCCTTCTCCCTCCTCTTCTCTCTCCTCTCTCTCCCTTCCTTCTTTTCGCGCTCTTCTTCCTCCTTCTCTCCTCCTCTCTCCCTTTCTCTTCCTCTCGCTCCCTCTCTCTCCCTCTCTTCCTCCCCATCCTTCCTCTCTCCTCTTCCTTCCCTCTCTCTCCCCATTACTCACCTTGCTCCCATTAAAGGAACTGTCTCCCCCCGCTCTCACAGAGGCAAAATACATGAGTCAACACCTTAACATGCATCAACACCTGCTACTCCTCAACACCTGCTCCTCAACACCTGCTTTTCAACACCTGCTCCTCAACACCTGCTCCTCAACACCTGCTTTCAACACCTGCTACTCCTCAACATTCTCTCAACACCTGCTCTCAACACCTGCTTTCAACACTCTGCCTCAACACCTGCTCTTCAACACCTGCTCCTCAACACCTGTTCCTGAACACCTGCTCTTCAACACCTGCTCCTCAACACCTGCTCCTCAACACCTGATCCTCAACACCTGCTCCTCAACACTCTGCTCCTCAGCACCTGCTCCTCAACACCTGCTCCTCAACACCTGCTTTTCAACACCTGCTCCTCAACACCTGCTCCTCAACACCTGCTCCTCAACACCTGCTCCTCAACACCTACTCTTCAACACCTGCTCCTCAACACCTGCTCCTCAACACCTGCTTTTCAACACCTGCTCCTCAACACCTGTTCCCCAACACCTGCTCCTCAACACCTGCTCTTCAACACCTGCTCCTCAACACCTGCTATTCAACACCTGCTCCTCAACACCTGCTCCTCAACACCTGCTCTTCAACACCTGCTCCTCAACACCTGCTATTCAACACCTGCTCCTCAACACCTGCTCCTCAACACCTGCTCCTCAACACCTGCTCCTTAACACCTGCTCCTCAACACCTGCTCTTCAACACCTGCTCTTCAACACCATGATTAGTCCTGACTTACCGTTTATTGTTCTGTCTGTTATTCCTGTTTGTTACCCTTGTTTCCTGTTGTTTTCTCTGTTTAATGGGTGATAGTTCAGATATACTGTTTGTTTTCCCTATTTTACTGTTATTCTTGTGCACTGACATTCCTGTTTACCGTTATCATTCCTGTTTACTGTTGTTTGACATTTATAGTCGTCACTATTCCAGTTGTTCTTATCTGTTTTTTCTGTTTGTTAATTCCTGTATTCTGCTGTTACAGTATACTGTTTGACGTTAATACTGCTTTTTTTCTGTTTGCCTTTTCTGTTTACCGTTGTTTTTTCCTGTTTAGCTGTTACGTGCAATTACTGTTCTATTTGTTATTCCTGTTTATTCCTCTTTATCGTTATTTCTCTTTACTTTTTAACTGTTGCGCGTTATTACTGTTGTTCTGTTTGCTTCTCTTGTTTACTGCCTTTTCTTGTTTACTGTTTTTATTTCTGTTTACTATTTTTGTGGCTCCTGTTTATTGTTGTTTGTGGCTCCTGTTTACTGTTGTTTGTGGCTCATATTTACTGTTGTCTGTGGCTCCTGCTTACTGTTACTTGTGGCTCTGGTTTACTGTTGTTTGTGGCTCCTGTTTACTGTTGTTTGTGGCTCCTGTTTACTGTTGTTTGTAGCTCCTGTTTACTGTTGTTTGTAGCTCCTGTTTACTGTTGTTTGTGGTTCCTGTTTACTGTTGTTTGTGGCTCCTGTTTACTGTTGTTTGTGGCTCCTGTTTAGTTGTTTGTAGTCCTGTTTACGTGTTTGTCTCCTGTTTATTAGGTTGTTTGTGGCTCCTTTTCTGTTGTTTGTGCACTCCCCGTTTAAAAATTCCTCCCCGTTTATTCTGTTACATTTTCCCTTTTTCCCCCTGTTTCCCGCTTTAGTGCACTTTCTTTTAATTTTTCCCGTTCCCGTTTCCCTTTTGTTTCGTCCTTTATTCTCTGTTTTCTCGCATTTACTCTTTTTTTATTTTCTCTCTTTCCCCTTTTCTTTGTTCGTCCTTTCTTCTTTCCCCCTCCTCTCTCCCCTCTCATTGCTCTCCTCTCCCTTTCCTGTTCTCACCTTTCCCTTCCACCACCTCCTCCTCCACCTCCTCCATCACCTCCTCCACCATTTCCTGCTCCTCCTCCACCTCCCCCTTTTACCCTCTCCACCCTTTTCACCCCCCTCTCACCCTCCCCCTTCCACTTCTCTCAACACTCCCCACTCCACCCCCACCACCCCTCCCCCCCTCTCCACCCCCATCTCCCCATCTCACCACCCCCCTTCACCCATCACCCTCCCCTCCCCGCATCACCTGCCAATCATCCCCCATCACCCCCTCCCCCACCACCCCCCCACCACCCATCCCCACCCCCTTTACCACATCCCCCCACCATCCCCCCACCATCCCCACCACCCACCACCCCCTCTCCATCATCCCCTCCCCCCACCCCCTCCACCCCCTCCCCTCACCCCCCCCCATCCATCCCCCCACCCCCCCCCTCCCCATCCCCCAAACACCCCTCCCCAAACCACACCCCCTCACACCATTCACCACCCCCCATCACCGCCCTCTCACCCCATCACCCCCCTGACCCACCCTCTCACACCCCTCCCTCCACCTGCCTCATCACCACCTCCCCCACCCAGCATCCATCTCCTCCCCCTTTCATCACCACCCTCCCCCACCACTTCTCCCCCACCACCACCTCCTCCACCACCTCCTCCTCCCCCCCTCCCCCTCCACCCCTCTCACCCCGTACCCACCACCCATCACCACCACCGCCACACCACCTCCTCCACTGCCCCCTCACCACCCCTCACCCCCCTCCCCGCCACCCCTCTCACCCCCTCCCCCTCTCCCACCCTCCCCACCACCACCTCCACCACCCCCTTCCACCACCACCCCCTTCCTCCACCCTCCCCACCACCACCTCCACCACCTTATCCACCCCACCTCATCCCCACCCCCTCCCCTCCCCACCCTCCCCCACCACCACCTCCTCCACCACCCCTCCCCACCCTCCTCCACCACCCCATCTCCCCCCCTCCCCCACCACCCTCCCCCCCACCACCATCCCCCACCACCCCCCCCCACCACCCCCTCCCACCACCTCCTCACACCATTCCTCCACCACCTCCTCACCACCATTTTCCCACCCCCCACCCCCCTCCTCCTGCACCACCCCTCCCCAATCACCCCAAATCCTCCACCATTCCCCCTCCATCCCCTCCTCATCCCCACCATCCCCCACCCTCCCCACCTCCCCCTCCACCATCCCCCCCCCTCCCACCCATCGCTCTCTCAATCCCCTCTCCACCCCCTCAATCCCCCCAAATTCTCCACCCCCTCCCCCACCCCCTCCACCACCCCCTACCACCCCCTCCACCCCCTTTTTACCTCCCTCCTCATCACCGCATCATCCCTCATCCTCCTCCACTCGCATCATCATCACTCCTCCAGCACCTCTCGCATCATCACTCGCACCATCATCATCCACACCTCATCGCATCATCATCGCATCATCATCCATCCACATCACTCCGCCATCATCTTCGCACTCATCATCGCATCTCCTCGCATCATCATCCAGCACCTCCTCGCACCTCATCTCCACCTCCTCCTCCACCACCTCCTCCACCTCCTCCTCCACCTCCTCCTCCACCTCCTCCTCCACCTCCTCCTCCACCACCTCCTCCACCTCCTCCTCCACCTCCTCCTCCACCACCTCCTCCACCTCCCCTCCACCTCCTCCTCCACCTCCTCCTCCACCTCCTCCTCCACCACCTCCTCCCAGCATATAACATACACCAAGGTTGTTTGATACAAGACAAGGCCAGCTGGGCCTCAGCTTCAGGGTTAACAAGGACCATCAGTACACTGTAAAGTAGAGGGAACACCGCCCTAACCTTCACTCCTGGTTATCACTATATTGTCCTCACTCACTTATTCTCGCATGGCATAACTTAATTAGTAGGATTGTATTGTAGTTTTGTGGGTGTGGGCGGGTGGTCGTGGGTGTGGGTGAACATAGGTGTGGGCGTGTGGGTGGGAGTGGATGTGTGGGAGGGCGTGGGTGTGTGCGTGTGGGTGGGTGTGGGTGTGGTCGTCAGTGGGCGTGGGTGTGGACACCAAGCACATCTCCTGAGGCGCACATCAACCAAATAACTGCTGCAGCATACGGGCGCCTAGCAAACCTAAGAACAGCATTCCCACATCTTAATAAAGAATCGTTCAGGACCCTTTCATTTTACGTTAGGCCCATACTGGAGTATGCAACCAGTTTGGAGACCCACATCTAGCCAAGCACGTAGAAGCTAGAGAAAGTGCAAGGTTTGCAACAAGACTAGTCAGGCTAAGGGTATGTCCTACGAGGAGAGGTTAAGGAAATCAACCTGACGACACTGGAAGACATGAGAGATAATGGGGATATGAAAACGACATATAAAATACTGAGAGGAATCGACAAGGTGGACAAAGACAGGATGTTCCAGAGATGGGACACAGCAACAAGGGGACACAGTTGGAAGTTGAGGAATTATTTCTTCGGTCATAGAGTTGTCAGGAAGTCTTGAGAGTGAGGTAGCGGAGGCAGGATCCATACATAGCTTTAAAGAAGAAGTATGATAAAGCTCATGGAGCAGGGAGAGTGTGGACCTAGTAGCGACCAGTGAAGAGGCGGGGCCAGGAGCTGTGACTCGACCCCTGCAACCACAATTAGGTAAGTACACACACAACAAGATCCACCACAGCCACACAGACACCAGGATCCACCACAGCCACACAGACAGCAGGATAAACCACAGTCACACAGACAACAGGATCCACCACAGCCACACAGACAGCAGGATCCACCACAGCCACACAGATAGCAGGATCCACCACAGCCACACAGACAACAGGATCCACCACAGCCGCACAGACAGTCAAAGAGGCCAGACAGACTGGCGGATCTTCCGGTAATTACGAACTCTGATCTAAAACGTTCGTTAATTATGACGAGAAATGTAACGTCTAATTCACAGTCATAGATGATCACTGTAGTGTTGATTACAGCGTCTGATTGATGTTGATGACGCACTGACTACAACATTTCCAGCGATGACAGATGGTCCATGTTTACATTAATAATAATAATAATAATAATGATAATAATAATAATAATAATAATAATAATAATAATAATAATTTTAAAAATTATTATTATTATTAATTTTTTTTTTTATTATTTTTATTATTATTATTTTTAATTATTATTTTTAAATTATATATATCATCATCATCATCATCATCATCATCATTATATAATACTATTACTACTACTACTACTACTACTACTAATAATAATAATAATAATAATAATAATAATAATAATAATAAATGATAATACTTATAAGTATAGCAATAATAATTATGTTATAAATAATAATAGTAATAATAATAATAATAATACTCGTGGGCTCCCCTCAGAGGTCTCTCTCTCCTTCCCTCTCTTCAACCCCATCTTCCTTCCATTCTCCCTCCCTCCCTCTCACTTCCACACACCTCACACATTATTCTACATTTTTATCCCCTCTTATCTACCTCTACACACACAAAATTGTGCTACGAATTGGATAAGTGTTGCCAGAAGTGCGTGAGCAGCATACTGACTCTCTTAATTGGCAATACTGACGTGGAAAAAAATTATTTTATTGCCAAGTCAGTGGGTCCAGAGAGTTGGCACATGTGATTACTATTGTGACTGAAGAGTCGGGGACCTCTGACACTCATTGTGTTCTCTCTTAGTGTGTTCGTCGCTCCCATGGTTTTTAATGGATATATTTTACACCATCTGCCAAGCATTTGTTGTCATAGGGATTGACTTCAATGTGCAGGTTTGGAACCAGTCCCTTCAGGATTTTCCATGTGCAAATTATGATGTATCTTTCTCGCTTACACTTCAAGGAATACAGTTAACGAGCCTTCAAACATCCAGTAATTCAGATATTTGATTAAGTGGCAGTATTCCAGCCTGCCTTGAAGGTGGTCGTCAGTATACAGCAGTATTCCAGCCTGCCCTGAAGGTGGTCGTCAGTATACAGCAGTATTCCAGCCTGCCCTGAAGGTGGTCGTCAGTATACAGCAGTATTCCAGCCTGCCTTGAAGGTGGTCGTCAGTATACAGCAGTATTCCAGCCTGCCTTGAAGGTGGTCGTCAGTATACAGCAGTATTCCAGCCTGCCTTGAAGGTGGTCGTCAGTATACAGCAGTATTCCAGCCTGCCCTTTAAGGTGGTCGTCAGTATACAGCAGTATTCCAGCCTGCCTGAAGGTGGTCGTGATACACAGTATTCCCGCCTGCCTTGAAGGTGGTCGTCATATACAGCAAAATATTCCCCAGCCTGCCTTTAAGGTGGTC
>WNWK01019276.1:0-38135 GCA_009830355.1 Cherax destructor
TTTAAGGGGAGTGAGTGACGAGCTGGTCGTTTCTGCGATGAAGCGAGAAGGGAGTGTCGAATCGTCATGTGTGGGTCTTGGTCGTTTTGTGTGGGACCGGGGTGGTCCGATGGGAGACGGGCGAGCGATTCGAAAATTTCCGCACCGTCGAGGAGAAGCAGGAATCAAGGTCAGAGAAGAGCGAAGGTCAGACGCATCGAAAGGGCCAGTCGGGACCCTGGTACCTGAAGCAGGTGACGAACCAGCACCAGCAAGAGGTACAGGGGCATGAGAGGTGTCCAAAGAGTCATCCATTAACGAGGCAGGGTCAGTACTGGGTGCGGTATCAGGAAGGGGCCCGGGGTAGTGGGTTCATGGATTGGGTCAGCCATGGTTAGGTTACTTCTTTCTTTTTATTTTTAAGAAAAAAAAAGAAAGAAGAAAAGAAAATAAAAATAAAAAAGAATAAAAAAGGGGGAACGTGGAGGAATAGCTCCTAGGAGGAATGAAAGGGAACGTAAATCCTCCGTGCCCAAGAGGACCTCAACACCGCAAGTGGTGCAGATGCAGCATGGAACCCGTGCCATACCCTACCCTTCATGCCAGTAAACCAGCAATCCGGGATAGCAACCTCACATCCACCGAGCCATCTCGGCGGACAAAAGAGAGGGCGGCCGGATATCCGCCACAAAGCATACCGCCTTCGGCCACCCCCAGAATCCGAAAGGTGGCCTCCAGAGATACACCCGTCGCCCGAAAGATACCCAAGGCCACCCCCCGGGACATCCCCAGGCGATCCAGATTCCACGGCAAACTACACCACCGCCAAGGACCTCAACGGAATGGGATGGACCACGATACCCTTCCCCCTACCTAGGAACTAGAATGCCTGAGGAGAGAAGCTCCCAGGGTAAAACTGGGAAGGAAATAAGGGAGGGATGAGGAGGAGGAGGAGGAAAGGGAAAAGGGAGGATGGGGAAGATGGGAAAAGGGAGGGGGGATTGGGGGGTAATTAGGTTCGGTCTGAGGAAGAAGACCAAGAGGTCCAATTCCTCAGACCGATAGCCTCTTTACCGCGACAAGGAGCCCCCCTTAAAGAGGCTCAGACCGATAGCCTCTTTACCACGACAAGGAGCCCCCCTTAAAGAGGTTGTAGTTGATAGAGTACTAGAAAATAATTTGAAAAATAAGACTTCCCTGGTGGAAGATTGGCAGATCATAAATAGCTGACCAAGCAGCTGAATCTGCATGTCCAGGGACCCAGCAATATGCTGCACCTTGGAGCTTGCTAAAAATTACTATAATCAGAAAAAGTACTAAACCCATACAGGTCATACAGTGCATAGGGAATGAGAAGCAATCAGGAATGGGACAGGTTCACTTCCTTGGAAAATGTGAACAAAGTGATACTGAATTACTTTGATAGCAGCAAGAGCAGCTGCTGCTGCTGCTCACTTGTCGGAAATAGTTAAGAAGCAGAGTGGAGTCAGGTGTATATATATACAATGGACCCTCGCTATTCGAACACTCCACAACTCTCCCTTTTATGTAAGTTTATTATTGTAAGTGCTTTTATAAGTGTATTTTTGGGGGTCTGAAATGGACTAATCTAATTACATCATTCCTTATGGAAATAAATTCGTTTGGTAACAGCACTTGAACAGTATTCTGGAATGAGGGTGAGTTTTGGAGTGTTCGAATAGCGGGGGTCCACTGTAGTACTTGTTTGAAGATTTTCATACTTTTCATTTTTGCCAGCTGTTCAGGAAATTTTTTTACACGTCCTCAAAATGAAAATAAACAATAGAAAATTTTAAATACAAAAACGTTAAACAATGAGTATAAAAGTATGAGTATAAACACACTTTTATTTTGCCATTAACAATATACAGTGGAACCTCAGTACTCGAACAATTTGGTATTCGAATGCTTTGTTTGAAAAACAAATCGCTCGGTAGTTGACCATTTGCTCGGCACTCAACCAAACAAACACACCCTTCCAGAATTTTGCTGTAAACTATTTCGTGTTTCTTTGCATTTTTTGGTGTTTTTTTTATATTATTTGTATAAGTCACAATGGTGTTTTTTTATATTACTGGTATATGGAGGTCAAGGACCTGAAATTGATGGAAGTAATGGAGTAGTCATACCTTAAGGCTGTGGATGCAGCCCAGCTGACATTTAGGAGTACTGAGAAGGGCTAATCTAATACTCTTATACTTATGCTCTCAAAGTAGTAAATATGTAGCTGTTATGGACCATTTCTCAGACAGGTGGTAAATGCTTGGTGAATTGAAAGGAACATCCATAGGTGGATGGTAGTGGTGGTGCTTGCAGTGGTGGTACTTGTCGTAGTGATACTTGTAGTGGTGGTACTTGTCATGGTGATACTTGTAGTGGTGGTACAGTGGAACCTCGGTTTTTGTGATTAATCAGTTCGAAAAAGTCTGACAAAAACCGAATCCTACGAAAACTGAAGCAATATTTCCCATAAGAAATAATGTAAATCCCATTAATCTGTCTTCATGTTGGAAGAGAGGCGAGTAGTATTTATTTGTAGGAAGTCAGTGTAGGTAGGTAGCCGGTAGGTGTAGCCCACCTGGGCTACACCTACCGACTACCTACACTGCGGCCCAGAGCCGTATTATTACCATTGACATGCCTTGTTCAAAGAATTTAATAGTTTCTAACAACTACCTTTAGATGCCATCATAAACGAAGGGAGAAGTAATGAATAATTTATGCCGAGAATTGTAAACAAAAGCGGGAGTGACTAAGCCAAACGAAAAATTCATACACGTTTTCTTTGGTGCTGGACCACAAAAAACATAATGTTTTCCCTCCGCCCGGCATATAAACATGTTATGTTTATATGCTATGGAGGTGTGGTTGCTGGGTGGAGGGAAAACATTACATACTAATATGTAATAATCACTCTTGGGCACATTAAATATCATATTTTACGTTAATATAGACATTTTCATTAATCCATCTGATATTTTTTTCAAAATTATATAAGAAACACGTTACATAGTATATAAACATGCATACACCACTTTCGTACTTTGCTACGAGTTCTTTCTTGAATTCTGTCGTGTTTCTCGCCTTCTTTATCAAAGGGCTGGCACTTGGAACTTTCTTTGACCCCATGGTGGCTTATTTAGCAGTCGCACTCAATAAACAAGCACAAAAAACAATGGATTATTGGCCGAGTCACGCAGACGCGTTTGGTACGGACCATTTTCAACTCTATGAAAACCGAGTGGATGTACGAAAACTGAGACAAAATTTCAATGAAAAAAAAGTCGTCGAAAACCGAATTCTACGAAAACTGGGTCATACGAAAACCGAGGTTCTACTGCACTTGTAGTGGTGGTACTTGTGGTACTCGTAGTAGTGATACTTGTAGTGGTGATACGAATATTCAGGTGACAGCTACTTCAGTGACAGTCACGAAAAGTATGTCTGCTGTTGTCTCCTCTTGTACAGTTAGCACCTGCATGATTGATGAACCAGTCAGATCTATTAATATTAAGATACTTTCAGCATAATACAATGTTTGTACAGATGTGAATGACATTTAGGTGTGCATGTAGAAAGCCCTTTAATATGCAAAGCTTTTTGGGCAAACTTAAGACTAAACAATGACTAATTGAGTGCTTATATATATATACATCTCGTACATGGTTGTAAAAATAAAATTAGGAGTTACAATGAATACAAGAAAATTGACCTATGGGTTAAGGCAAAGAAAAAATATAAACAAATTAGTACAAACTTAATGAGTAATAAGTGGCAGAAGGACATGACAAATAGGTGACAACTGAGCAGAAAATTGTATTAAGTCAATATGAAGGACAGTAAATATTGGAACCTATCTGAAAAGGGTTCAACTGTTCAGGGTACTTTCAACAGTCACACATTTGAC
The DNA here is from genome assembly GCA_009830355.1 of Cherax destructor. Taxonomy (NCBI): domain Eukaryota; kingdom Metazoa; phylum Arthropoda; class Malacostraca; order Decapoda; family Parastacidae; genus Cherax; species Cherax destructor. The sequence goes on from WNWK01019276.1 coordinate 3,908, forward strand.
TGTTTTTACAACATACAACAGTGACATGATGTTTGTGGATGGGCTGGTTCAAGACAGGAAGTAAATTGGTGAGAAAATGACATATTGATCTCAATGAGAGTCAAAGTACAACCCTCCCCAGAGTAAATGATGAGAGTTAAAATTGCCAAATAAAAGGAATGGTGAACATAAAGATGAAATCAGAGATTTTATGTTGGTTAAAGGCAAGGAGTGTGAAGGGCAAAGATACATAGTGTAGTGTACCACTTGTCTAACTAGACTCAGTCTGCAGTAAAATGGATTAGTATAAATGTATATTAGAGACAGAAATATTGTGCAGAAGTGTACTTTCATTGTGTCTCATTAGAAAAGGGAAGTGTGATTGACAAAGCATATAGCCAGAGACAGAAATTCCAAATAACTGGTGTTTGTAAACAAAATACAGAGAGGAAGACTAGATTAACATTTGGAGCTTTCCCTGATTCCCCCTGTATCATCTTATATTCTTTTGTAATACAGTGGTACCCCGAGTTTCGTACAGCTCCCAACTCGAACAATTATGTAAGTGTATTATTGTAAGTGCTTTTGCAAGTGTATTTTTGTTGGTCTGAAACGGACTAATCTAATTTATATTATTCCTTATGGGAACAAATTCATTCGGTAACAGCACTCGAACAGCCTTCTGGAACGAATTATAGCCGAAACTCAGGGTACCACTGTATACCATTATTAGTTACCAGTAATACTGTGCAGTGGTATTAAAGAGCAGGTAGTGACTATGGGCCAGGGTGGTTGGTAATGTTGCTATGTGTCAGCAGTAGTAAATTATTACTAGGGGGATGTGTGTGTAACACTAGACGATAGGTGTGTGGTGTGTGTGTTGGGGGGAAAGGGGGGGGGTGTTATAAAGAGTGAAAATCTGGATGAAATTCATTGTTAAAGCTCGTGTAGTATGGTATATTTATGTTTTCAGGTTTGGATGATGCTCCTGTTGGTATTCCTAGTTTAAATTTGAGTTTGTTGAGGGTCATTTCAGACTCTGTCTCTTTGACAAATGCCAATATGGCCTCAAAGGTTTATGAAGTTATGGTAGTGGAAGGTGGTACAGAGGCAGAGAAAACTGGCACAGAAAGAAGAGACACTGACAACTGCCATCACAGGAAAAGGTTGTACGAAGTTACCTGGTAGTTGTCCCCTGATGTAAAAAGGAAGTGTGGGTAGAGATGGAGTAGTATAAGTATGTGGAGGGGGTGAATGGATTTCTGCAACTCACAGCTGTAGGAGCTAATGATTGAAGTAGACTGTTGGAAAAAGTTAGGTATAAAGGGACAATTTATAAAACATTGTATACTGTACGAATATATATAAAGTTCTCTTGCATTTGATTATGAGTAAGGGTCATACAGCACTGCTCTTTTGCATTTGAGGATGAATATAAAAAACAAAAGATTAGAAATCTTGTTTAAGAGATTAAAACTTACTATTATTTTGTTAACTTTTGCTACAGCTGATTTTGACAGTGTGGAAAATGTCTAAAGATGCATATGGGCAATGCCAATTAATCTACCTGCTTCATCAGTCAGTCAAATGCTGTGTCAGTCAGTGGTTTGTGTGTGTCAGTCAGCAATGAAGCTCTCTCTCCAGCACTGCAGAATCCAGACATTTCCTGCTTTAAAGAGCTTCATCTGTATCAAAAATGTACGGGGAGAGAAAATACATATAGAAACAAAATTAGGGACATTCCTTATTTTTTCATATTTTTGTCTTGATACCGAATATCGCTCAGCAACAGATTGCTTAATATTTACACAGACTCCTTGTAAATTCACCAATAATCATGTTGAATTGGAAATAAGTATGGTAATATTAACTTCATATGTATATCTATCACACAGTGCTAAGCAAACAAAGATATAAAACATTTTCTATCTTCCATACAGGAGGGTACACTGGAATGGCCATTCTGGACTAAGCTGATTGTGGTAGCAATTGGGTTCACTGGAGGTCTTGTATTCATGTATGTACAATGCAAAATGTATGTACAATTGTGCAAGAAATGGCGTGCCTTCAACAGAGTCATCTATGTTCAAAATGCTCCTGAAAAGGTTTGAATGTTAATAGATACTTTTTTTTCCATTTTTGTTTACATATTTTAATTCTAACTTTTGCATACTAGAAAGCATGTTTTTCTTGGAATGTTTAGACATTATATTATAGCATTAACAAGTAATGATATTCAGTAAGTATTTTTATAAAGCTCCTCTGTATATTATGATTTCTTTTGTCAATGCAACTGAAAAAATGAATAGTGTGTACTATGATGGTCTTTATATGTGCTATCAATGATGGATCCAAACTCTGTCCCATTTACAAAAATAATCACACTATTAAATTCTTTGAAAGTCTTGACAGATACTGTGAAAGATTCCATTGGGTGTTTCTTATAATGCTTTCTTACAGGTTCCCTTAAGTGAGCGTGATCGGGCAGAGTTGCAGCGCGATGCTGTGCAGCAGTGTGGTGGTGGGAAGGACAACTGCAGCGAGGCTCATGAATCCGAAAAGTCCCTCATGGGTGTGTCCATCATCACTGGGGCAGCGACCCATGATCTAACTCCCACCACCAATACCACCATTACTACCACCTCTTTTAATAATAACACATATGTCACAACCAGCACTCTCACTCCCACAACTACCTCCACCACAACCACCAGTCCTCCTGGTGCTGTGTGGACGGATGACCCATCACTGCCCCTTGCTCCCCAGCCTGCCTTTACTACAGATCTAACTACTGCTGCTCCACCGCCTGCCTTCAATACAGATCTCACTACTGCTGCTCCACCGCCTGCCTTCAATACAGATCTTACTACTGCTCCTCCACCGCCTGCCTTCAATACAGGTCTCACTACTGCTGCTATCACTTTTTAAGTTCTATACTACGCTTGCTATTTTATTTTTTACATTACATTTTAAGGATATACAGTAAACTCTCTCATAAAGCTGCTGTATACACAGAAAGACCCCCGTATCCATGGGGGATGCATTTCAAGGACCTGCTGAAGATACCAATACCGAAGATAATAGCCAACCCCATATATAAGTCCTATACTGTACATACCTCTTATAAAGTTTAATCGACAAATTATGCACAATAAGAGGAAATTATCATTTTTTCACTGATGGGAAGCACTTTCTGGCTTCTCTTAGGCACTGAAGAGCCTCCATCATCACTACTTTTGCACAGTGAGGCCATTATTAACCCTTCGACTGTTTTGGTCATATATATATACGTCTTACAAGCCAGTGTTTCGGACGTATATATTCTCAAAAATTCTAGTGGCTTCAAATCAAGCGGGAGAAAGCTGGTAGGCCCACATATGAAAGAATGGGTCTGTGTGGTCAGTGTGCACTGCATAAAAAAAATCCTGCAGCACGCAGTGCATGAGAAAAAAAACTCCGACCGTGTTTTTGGATTAAAATGCCAAGTTTGAGGTGTATTTTCGTATAGTATTTATGGTTGTATTCTCTTTTTCATGGTCTCATTGATAGAATGGAAAACATATTACAGAATTAGAGATGATTTTGATTAGTTTCATGATGAAAACGACCTTGAAATTGAGCTCAAAGCGGAAATGTTCGATTTTTGCCAAAGTTCAAGTGTAAACAAATCACGCCACGCGTCCAATACACGTCAACTGGTGAGTCTAATATTCTTACACAAGTGCACTGATATTATTTATACCATTTTTACAATAATGCAGTAGTCTGCATAACAGTAAATCTTCTATTTTTTGTGAGAATAAAAAATCAAAATAGAAAGCAAGAGTAATTAATATATGAGGGGCCTAAAGACGTGACTAATGAACAGAGAAAATCTTATTTTAGTGCCAGGAATGTCTGCATTGTTTATTCTGGACCCTATTTTGAAATTTACATCTTTTTTATTTTGCATGAAATTGGCCAAATTGCCAATTTCTGACCACTTTATTGGGTAGTTGAAATCGGTAAATTGGTGGTTTCTTGTAGTCAATCGATAGAACAAATGGAGTTATAAAGAAATAGGTATGAGTTTGGTCGACTGGAACAATGGAATTGGTGGAAAATAGGGCTCAAAGTCGGCGAAATCGCCGATGCGTATATATATTGCCGAGATCACTAACTTCGTGAGAGCGTAATTCCGTACGTTTTCCATCAAATTTCATACTTTTGGTGTCATTACCATTACCTCAGGATTTGGGGTTGCGACAGTCAAAGGGTTAAAAAAATTAAGGGTTATTTTTGGGTCACGGTAAACCGTGGATATGGGGGTCCTGCTGTAGTACATTTTTTTTTTTTTTTTGAAAATGTAATGGAGAAAATGTATCTAAATTTGAATAGCATTTACTATAAAGGGATTATTGAAGGTCATTTCACAACCTATTCAATTTTGGACTCATTTTTTTCAATCAAATTAACAAAAAATCACACTATATTGAGGAGCTTCATAAGAGTTGACTGTATTCTTTTTAATTCTATAAAAATCCTTATTTATGTTTTTATGTCATTTCTGGAATATGACTCTATGCATATTATTTCCTTTTTTGCTACTTTATATATTTTTGTATATTAAAGCATCACTGGTAATGCCTTATAAAACCTGTCAGCAAAATCTAAACTTCCCACATAAGGTTTAAGTGTTTTTCCTGTGCGGTGATAAAAAGTCTTTTAAATTACTATAAATTAAATATGAAAAGTATTGAATATAAAATGACTTTAATTGCATCTCCTTGGTATTTGTAATTTAATAAGTAATGTAGTGCAGTAAAACCTCTAATGGATGTAGATTTGGTTTAATGGATGAAATCTGTGGCCAGAAAGAACAGAGGAAGTCTGTTATATCCAGAATTGGCTGTTATTGTTACAATCATGGGTTTGGGCAAATATTTTTGTTAGTGATACTGGATTTGAGAATGACCTGCCTAGTATGGGCCAGTAGGCCTGCTGCAGTGTTCTCTCTTTCTTATGTTCTAATACTTTTCATCATTCAAATTTAATGACAATCAACTCTAATGAATACATGAAATACTGTGCGTCCTATGGACTTTTTGATTAGGCAATGTTTGTCAGGAAACAGGACAAGTGTTTCCTGACGTGGGTCTTAGTCATATGATGACACACCATTGGAGCTTTTGGTCATCTGACCAAGGCCTTCCTCTGGCTTACAGGTCCACCCCTTAAAAAATTGTAGTCAGTTATAATCATTTTTTTTATTATTGTATACTATTTTGTAAAGCAGTAACTGGAAATAATCTTATTAATCAGTTAACCTAAGGGTTTACTGTATATTTGAGTGCTTGATTAATATACTGAATTTGCAGTATAAAAAAAAAGGAAAAAATGCACTCTTAGATACTAGGTAATGCAGATCTGTACATGGTATATAATGGATGATAAGGTGTAAAAAATTGTTCACATAAGAGGTTAATAAGTATATATGATGCAAGTTTTTTTGCAGGGCCCACTTTTTTTTTATCTTTTATTGGCTCGACTTGCGACTCTAAGTTGAAAACAAACCACTATACGTATTTCATCCAGTGGCTTTCCCATGACAAATTTCTTCCCTTGATGGATGCTTTTGTATTAATGTATTAACCAAATAAGAGCAACATTTAGAGAGATTCCCTGAAACACAAAATGAGCCTAAATCTAAAATGAAAATTTGTTAAACGGACAGAATTTAGTGATACGTTTTTGCAAAAATTTGTTAAACAGAGAGAATTTAGTAGTATTTGCAAAGACCTATAGAAGCCTACCCTCCTCATAAATTCAGGAGTAAGACTATGTCACACCTGGCTAAAGTGTGATCAAAAATATAAATGATTTAGTGTTGTTAGGCCAATAAAACTATGGAAATTATATTAAAACGTTCAAAGGTTCATTCAGTTTTTCTAAGGAAAAAAATGTTGAAAAATATATTAAGTAAGAGGACACAAATGCAACTAATGTGACATTTTATTGTGGCAACGTTTTGCTCTCCAGGAACTTTGTCAAGCCGTTACGGTAACAGCTTAATAAAGCTCCTGGAGAGCGAAATGTTGCCACAATAAAATGTCACATTAGTTGCACTTGTGTCCTTTTACTTAACATATTGTCGGTAATTCTACCAATATTAATTGAAAAATATATTCCACGTACCTTCATTAATCCTGAAGTCAGATCCTTAGTGTGACATCTGGGATATAACATGTTGCAGATAGTAATGAAGAAAAGAAAGGTGTTGCAGAATGAAAGAGTATTCTGCAAGGTATACGTATTTGGAAATCAAATCATCCTGCAAGGTGATGACATAACAGGATCTACAAGATTTATTAGATCAAAGTGAGGGAGTTAAGCCATTAATCTAGCTTCACCCTCTTTATTTACATCACTCCATCAGTTGTACTGTTATATCAGTGTTCCAAGGATTATTTCCCCCACATTGTCTTGCACCAGAACTCTTCAATTGAAAATGAAAACATGTATCTTTACTCCTTCTTGCCTCCTCCTCCTCACTGTAATATTTAAAACCCATGTTTCACACCCATATGACAGTGGGACCACTGTACACTGGTACGTTCATCTCTTTGCTTCCACGGAGAAAGTTCTTTGCCTCCACAGATGCCTTAACACACCATATCATCTCATCTCTCACACTGACAAGTTCACTCCCAAATATAGGAACACATTTACTTCCTCCATACTCCCTCTAATCTGATATGCAATTTTTCGGTGCCGGAATTTACTGTATCACTTACAAATATGAAGAAAAAATTCTAAATTTAAAATAATTATTCTATTCCCAGAATCTAGTAAGCCTTTGTTAGCCACTTAATAATGCAAGGCAAATGAGTACCAATGTTAGAGGAGAGAAACATGTTGGATGAGCATTAAGATAAAAAGAGAGCAGTGGTTGGCGTAATGAATTGGTTTCAGCTAAGAAATCATAGAAGGAATCTGTATTAACAGTTTGTGTCAGAGAGAAGAACAGTAGCCAGTCTTGTATATATTTCAATAAGAAAGGCATGAGCAATGTAAGGATTTCAATAACTAGGCACTTGATTCATTGATAATTCTTTGTTAGGGAAGTCAGTCGTAGCACAGCCACTCTTGGTCAAGTTTTATCAATTCATCTTGACAATTTTCAATAACATTTTTAACACTTACTGAAAATGGAGCTGACGTCCTCATGGATACTATCACCAGTGACTCGAAAAAAAGATATACATATGGTGTACATGTTGCACAGTGTTGGCAGCTATGGTGGTTATGATGGTGCTATTGAACAGTATACTACTGAACATTAGAACGAGCTTTTTCATCTCCAGTGATTTTTTTTTAAGATTTTTATACCCCCCTCCCACCCCAAAAAAAAAAAAAAAAAAAATCTTTAACAACTTCAATTGGGGCTCACAATTCTGGGAATGAGAAGCCATTCTACATAAGTGAAGAATTGTAAGAGTGAATCAGCAAACTGCAACTTATGACCCCATAGTATGTTAAGTGTTCTTCACTGTCATATTAAAAGTAGTGAGCAATAACTTCCCTCACAGGAGGTGCCTTGATGTCAGTGATGAGTTCTTGACTGAATCAAATGGACTTGTCCTCATTTTCTTGGAATGTACCTGATTGTCTTTTATTTCCCTGGCACTATATGACCCATACAGACAAATAACCCACACATAGGCGAGAGGAGCTTACAACGTTTTGGTATGATTGGACTATTTACAAAGTCACACTAACTGTGTGACTTTGTAAATGGTCCAAGTTGGACCGAAACATCGTAAGTTTCTCTCTTCTATGTGTAAGTTATGTGTGTGTGTTGTTCCAATCACGGTATTGTGCCTTTTTGTTCTTTATGACCCATACAGGTTTAGCATTTCCACAGATTAATATAAAATAAAATAAATGCACAAGAACTATGTGCACTTTTAATTCATGAGAGAGAGAGAATTAGAGAGAGAATGAGAGAGAGAATGAATTAGAGAGAGAGTGAGTTAGAGAGCTAGAGAGTTAGTTATTTTTTAACACACTGGCAGTCTCCCATCAAGGCAGTGACAAAAAAAAAAAAAAGGAAATTCATTTACCATCATTCATCCAATCACTGTCTTGCCAGAACCCTGCTGCCATCACAGTTCGGATGACTCTCCAAACTTCAACATCCCCACTCTGCCTTCAAACTGCAGAACAGAAATAAATTTATTATTATCAAAGTGCAGGCACTGTATTTCCACCTCCAGAATTCAAGTCCGGCTAACTAGTTTTCCTGAATCCTTTCATAAACGTTACCTTGCTGACACTCCAACACCACCTCAAACCATGAATACCATCTATCACGTTTACAAAAACCTGCAGGATGCTCAAGCCTTGAGAACTCAGGACCCCCTTTACCCTCCAACCTTTCCTTGGACAACCCCTGTCCCTCCTTCCTTCCACTCCAGATTAATACACCCATTTGGTCTTCCTATTCTGCTCCATCCTCTCAAAATTTCCAAGCAATCTTATCATTCTCTCCTCGTCCTTCTGAATTATATCTACGGTAACTCCACACAGTCTATTAATTTCTACACTCTGAATTCTATGCATAATACGTACAGTGGTACCTCGAGTTACGATATTTTTTCGTTCGAGAATGCTGTTCAAGTGCCATTACCAAACGAATTTATCCCCATAAGGAATAATGTAAAATAGACTAGTCCTTTTACACCCCCAAAAATATACTTACAAAAGCATTTAAAAAAATAAACTTACATAAAAGGGCGATTTTGGGGACCATCGTAACTCGAGGTACCACTGTATTTATATCTCTCATTAATAATAATAATAATAATAATGACATACGTACTACTATATAGAAAGCCCCTTGTTATGCTGAGCATTTCCCACAAATTAGGTCAATTTTGTCCCAGGATGCAACCCACACCAGTCCACTAACACCCAGGTACCTATTTTACTGATGGGTGAACAGGGACAACAGGTGACTTAAGGAAACACATCCTAATATTCAAACATAAGATCAATGAATATGTTCATACATGTGCACATGTATGTGTGTGTATATTTTAAATACATACATACAAAGTAGACCCTTGAATAGCATACATTTATAAAATAATTTGTTGTAACTAAAATTGTGACAAGTTTGCTCAACACGCTTTAAAACTTGAATATCAAGGCATACCTGGAGTTTACCTGGAGTTTACCTGGAGTTTACCTGGAGTTTACCTGGAGAGAGTTTTGGGGGTCAACGCCCCCGCGGCCCGGTCTGTGACCAGGCCTCATGGTGGATCAGGACCTGATCAACCAGGCTGTTACTGCTTGCCACACGCAGTCCAACGTACGAATCACAGCCTGACTGGTCAGGTACCGACTTTAGGTGCCTGTCCAGTGCCTGCTTGAAGACAGCCAGGGGTCTATTGGTAATCCCCCTTATGTATGCTGGGAGGCAGTTGAACAGTCTTGGGCCCCTGACACTTATTGTGTTGTCTCTCAACGTGCTAGTGGCACCCTTGCTTTTCATTAAGGGGATGTTCATGGGATCACGGCTTACCATGGAATCTTTTCCCTCTATCTTGCAACCAGCCTATGGGCAATACCATTCTTTATATAGGATGTCAACATCCTTCCATCCATGCATACATGTCCTGTACCATACTCAGTCGCATTATAGTGAATCAAATTTTGATCTTTATATCAGCATATCTCTTCTCTGGATAGTAACCATGGCACTCAAGAGGAATACAAGCGATGCTGAAGGTAACAAGAAGAATAAGCATGAATAAGCATTTTGAAAAAACTAAGATACTGTATTAGATAAGCTTAAAAGTGGTGCATATGATTTATGCACTGCTTTTTCTGACTTTTTTCGGGGGTTATCATGGGTAATTTACACATGTTTAACTGCCCAAAATGCCCTGGCATGATAGTGGCTTTCTTTGTACTTAGCAAATCAAAATTGTAATTACACATTGTAACCTTTGCAAAGAAATAAAATCTTTATCTTTATCTACAGTGGACCCTCGGTTTTCGTGCATCTCCAAACTCGAACATTTATGTAAATGTATTTTTGTAAGTGCTTTTGTAAGTGTACTTTTGGGGGTCTGAAACTACTAATCTAATTTACATTTGTTCTTATGGGAACAAATTCATTCGGTAATGGCACTCAAACAGCATTCTGGAAAGAATTTTCAACGAAAACCGAGGGTCCACTGTATATATTTATGTATGATAGTTGTACTTATGTGTACCTGTACTTAAATAAACTTAATGAAACAACAATTCATAAGTTTAAAAAGAATGAGAAGACAAGAGCTTGTGCACTTAATAACCCAGTTTGTGACCTGAAGAGAATATCACACAGGTCACAGCAGTTAAATAAGACAGGATAAATAATGAGTGGCTCAAGTAGAAAAAAAAAAATTAACATCGGCTGTTTCCCACCGAGGCAGGGTGACCCAAAAAGAAAGAAAAAACTTTCATCATCATTCAACACTTTCACCATCACTCATACATAATCACTGTCTTTGCAGATATCCCTCCAAACTGCCAATATCCCAAACCCCTCCTTTAAAGTGCAGACACTATACTTCCCATTTCCAGGACTCAAGTCTGGCTAACCGGTTTCTCTGAATTCCCTCACAAAATATTACCCTGTTCACACTCCAACCACCTCAACAACCCCTCTTCAGCCCTCTGACTAATACTCTTAGTAACTCCACACCTCCTAATTTCCACACTACTAATTCTCTGCATAATATTTACACCACACATTACCCTTAGACATGACATCTCCACTGCCTCCAGCCGCCTCCTCGCTGCAGCATTTACAACCCATGCTTCACACCCATATAAGTGTTGGTACCACTATACTCTTGTACATTCCCTTCTTTGCCTCCATGGATACCGTTTTTTGTCTCCATCAATTCTATGGTTAACCTCATCCTTCATAAACCCATCCGCTGACAAGTCAACTCCCAAATACCTGAAAACATTCATTTCTTCCATAATCCCTCTCTCCAATGTGATATCCAATTTTTCTTCATCTAAATCATTTGATACCCTCATCACCTTACTTTTATCTATGTTCACTTTCAACTTTCTATGCTTTTTTCTATTCTAATCTTATCTTACCTTTACACACCGTTAATTTCATCATGATCTAGGAGAAAGATCTGTCATACTATAAGACAATGTGTCATGATGAAGGAAAGTCTGAACAAGTGTGCTTGCTTTGTGCTGGCTGCTTCCACCAATGTAAATTGTTCCACAAATGCAATGTGAATGTCGCAGTGAGGAGGAGGCTGGAGGCAGTGGAGATATAATGTCTAAGGGCAATGTATGGAGTAAATATAATGCAGAGAATTTGTAGTGTGGAAATTAGGAAGAGGTGTGGAGTTACTAAAAGTATTATTCAGAGGGCTGAAGAGGGGATGTTGAGGTGGTTTGGTCATTTAGAGAGGATGGAACGAAATATATAGGATGACTTGGAGGGTGTATAAATCTGTAGTGGAAGGAAGATAGGGTAGAGGTCATCCTAAGAAAGGATGGAGGGAGGGGGTAAAGAAGGTTTTGTGTGCAAAAGGCTTGGACATACAGCAGGCATGTGTGAGCATGGAGTCAAATGGTTTTTGGGACTTGACGAGCTGTTGGAGTGTAAGCAGGGTAATATTTTGTGAAGAGATTCAGGGAAACCGGTTAGCCAGAATCAAGTCTTGGAGGTGGGAAGTACAATGCCTGTACTTTAAAGGAGGGGTTTGGGATATTTGCTGTTTAGAGTGACATCTTAACTGTCGTATCTGGACGCCTCTGCAAAGACAGTGATTGTGTGTGAATGATGGTGAAAGTGTTTCTATTTTGGGCCACCCTGCCTTGGTGGAAATATCCAGTGTTAAAAAAAATTAAAATTATTCCACAAATGTAAATTGTTCAATAAGAAGCATAATAAATTTAGTGATTACCACAACATACGTTATCTTAAGAGTTTCATTTAGAAATAAACGAGGAGAAAACAAGGGATGGTGTAGTGAGACATCTCTGGAGACGAAAAACTTTATCCAAGGAGGCAAAAATACAATACAACTCTTATATTTAAAAATTACTGCATATAAAGAACAAACAATAATCTCAAAGCCCATAGTATTCACAGCATTCAAGCAAAACTTATACGTACTAGTCTTAAGATCTAGTACATAGTTTTATGTTTATTTTTAAGGGTCTAATACACGGTAATAATTGGAACTTAAAGTACAGTGCCTGCACTCTGAGAGTTGGGGAAATCACAGTTTGGAGGGTCCTTTGACAAGACAGCTATTGAATGAATGATGGTGAATGCATATCCTTTAAATGAGATGACCCTACCTCGATGGGAGACAGTTGGTGTGTTAAAAAAAAATGGCTAAGGATGTCCATGGTAATGTCACCAGTTTTGAGTAACACTGAGGATCTAATATCACATATTTCTTTCCAGGGGTTCTGTCTGGGATGAGACGTTCCAGGACCACCCCTCACCAGGCTTCAGCATTTGTTTCTAAAGCAGCACTTGACTTTAGGCCTGGAGCTAGAGATACACCTCCAACATTTGAAACTCAGTTTGTCTATGAAGGAAGATGTAACCATGGAAGCATGGAGGAGCTTTCCAGCCAAGCTCTAGCACAAAGTGAATTACAGTCAATCAGAAAATCAAGTTCTCATAGTGTGTGCCTAGAAAAAGGGGTAGATCGTACTCTAGTCGGAAGTGGTACGTCTCGACAAGAGATGCTTTTTGATAGTAACGGACATATTCGAGATGCTCTGTCTACATCGAACTCTCGTAGAGTGGAGATTCCTAGGGTGGAGCCTCGGATGATTCACACACCGCGTCTTAGCCTGCAGTGCAGGACTGAAAGTGGTATAGATGCCCATGAAGTGGAGACATTACACCTAGATAACAAGTGATACTCGACACTTGGTGTTGAACTCCTTTGACAAATGGCTCCTTTTAGCAGGAAGCATCTATGATATTTAACACTCTATGCTCTTTTCTTATTGAAAGCAATGTGCTTAGCATTTTCCCATATTCATAAATAGTGAAGTAAAGTGAATGTAATGACTACCTGTGAAGTTCACATATTTAATGAACATATGCCATTTAACAGATCCTATAAAAAAAATTGGAGAATTTTTCCACTCAATCAACTTATTCATAATTATAAACCGTCATCAAAACTTTCAGGGTAAACAACTGCTTATTGTAGCAAAATTATATCATTCATAAATTTATAAAATGCAAGTAATTTTGTACTATGTACGTATTTGTATACTGTACTTCATTTAACCCATGTCTATCTTTTTTCTATCCAGTCTTCAAAATGTCTCCCCACTTCTATTATTAAATAAAACTATGAAAAAGTATTGTGATGCTGCATAATGACAGCAAAAAACTTAGTATAACAATGGAAAATTATTTACCAGATTTTTACCAGTGTAGAAAACCAACTAGTACACACAAAAACGAAGAAGAATCTAGCAGACAAAGCAGACAATTTAAAATACAGTGTGGCTTAAATGAGGCAGTGTAATATCGTTGCTTTGTCACAAAAATAACTCTAAAACAACTCATGTACAATCCACTACTGATTGATAAAGTTTGTGATATCATTTCTATAGAAATCATGATTCTACATAGAATACAAGTCACAATACCGTGGCTGGAACAATTCACAAATAACCCTCACTTAGACAACCTGTCAGTCCATCCTGGACTATTATAAGGATGTTCAGATCCATCCTGGAGCATTATAAAGATGCTTCAGTCCATCCTGGATCATTATAAAGATTTTTTGATCCATCTTGACCCATCTTGTCCATCCTGGACAAGTGACAAGATGTTTTGGTTCATCTTGGACAATTGTCAAGTTACAACTTCCATAAGTGTCCTCTTCAAAGTGCAGGTTATTTGTAAATCGTTCTCTTCGTCATCTTTTCTGATGTCGTCTGTTCTCACCACTGTCTTGATATGATTCCTCAATGTGTATCTTCTTTCAGCTCTAATGGCTACATGGAGCTAAGATAATGTGTATTCCAAAAAACAGGGTTTAACAATCCTATCTTTCTCATATACACAAATTATTAATTAAATAATCAGTACAACAGAGGTACTTTTGAGGTCATAAACTCTTGGCCTTACTAATAGACCATAATTAAAACAAAAAAATACTGTATGTACATACAGTTATCCTGATAAGATTTTACAATAATCTACCAAGCAGACATCTTTTTCATAATATAACTGAGTACAGAAAACCCTTGCCATTTGACAGCAAAGATTATAAAGAAAGAGAGGCTATCAAATGCAAATACAAATTTTTATTTACAAAAGATGTATTTCAAGAGAAATAATTTCTTTAAAAACTATACTATTATGCCTTTTGGAAAGTCCATATTATGGACAGTGTGGCTCACTGTATCTGGTGAGAATGCACACCTAATTTTCATTAATATTCGGGATGTCTATGGAGAGAGAGAAATGGTGCAATGTTGACAAGTTGTGAAAAACATAGTTACACAAGGGAACTTCACCGAGACATTTTACCTAGGTACAAGTGCAGAAGCCTCCCCACAGGCTTTTCCATCACCCCTGTCTATCAAGAGTGAGGTATTTTATCTTTAAAATTAAAATGTGAAGTTTTTCTTCTTTCTTTCAACAAACCGACTGTATCCCACCGAGGCAGGGTGGCCGAAAAAGAAAAACAAAAGTTTCTCTTTTTAAGTTTAGTATACAGGAGATGGGGTTACTAGCCCCTTGCTCCCTAAAATGTGAAATATATAACCTAAAATACGGTACATTAGGAAGAACTGTCGACAATTCTCAACCAGGAAGTTCAAGGGCCTGCATCACAAACAGTAAAATGGGTCACAAAAATTTAAATGCAATTCTTTGTAACCAGAAACAGGAAATAAATGCAAATGGCAAGAGTTTACTGTATCTCTTTACCTTGAGAATAATGTAAAACTTTCACTAATGTACATACAGTATATACAGTTGAAGTACACAGACATTACTACAAATATTACTGTACCTGCAAAGGAGCTAAACCCTGTTTGTGGATGTTCTTAAAAAGACACTTCCTAAGCATGGTGGATTATATACGAAGGTCTCCGCTTATATGCTGTCATTATAACAAAACTACAAAAAAAATCTCGATATGTTTTAATTCATAGAGTAGTATTATATAAGAATAACCTACACTTGACAGTATGAAAACAATGCATATATTTTCAGTCTAACTCAAGACCCACTTCAGCCACTGAGGAGAGTCTCTAGTCAGACCAAAAATATTTGAGTTAGGTAAGCTGTCTTATAAAACTATTGTATAGTTTTCAGTTTTTTGCAAGTGTATTTGAAGAAGTGGATTCAAAATTAAAATTTGGATGCACTTTTTAACTACATTTATACAAAAAACTGCAATACATAGAGGAGCTTAATAAGAAAGCCAACTGTATTTGTTTACCACAGAATGCAGGTTATTCTTATAGATTAACTACAGTATATGGTCAGTGTACAGCTCACTCGGTAGTATTGCATCTGTATATTTATACTAATACATACTTTGACTGACATTAGATATTGCAAAATAATAATGTAATTTTGGCTCCAATTATGCTTACCACTTATGTCAGCAAATAAGTATTATTTGACCTTCTAAAGTTCTTCGGACTTGCCTCCCATGTGCTTAACTAGTTGTGATATTCCCACTACAGTGTACTGTATATACTTTGTCACAAGGGAACTGCAATTTTTGTACTTTGAAAGTAGAGAGATATATTTATTGTTTCTACAAATAATGTATCCGCCCAAGCAGTGTGTGTTCTCTCCTGTATTCATGTTTTTTCACTGTGTTTGGCGAACACTGGAATTATGTTATGAAAGGCAGGAGAAAGTTTCTGCATGGGAATGAGAGATTTTGTGGCATAAACCTCATTTCATATCCCATAATAGCACATGACTAATGGGAAAGAATTTGCGGACAGACAAGTATATAGTCATGCGATGACTTAAAAAAGCTCTTAGAGCAGGGGTTCTTAACCTGGGGTATCCATGCCACTTGGGGATATGGCAACCTTGGGGGTATGGCAACCTTAGGGGTATGGCAGCCTTGGAGGTATGGCAGCCTTGAAGGTATGGCAGCAGCCCTGGAGGTATGGCAGCAGCCCTGGAGGTATGGCAGCAACCTTGGAGGCATGGCAGCAATCTTGGAGGTATGGCAGCAACCTTGAAGAGTATGGCAACCTTGGGGGTATGGAAACCAAATAATAGGGGTGTGGGACTCAATATTGAACAACTTAAAAAAAAAAATTGTTGTTGTTAGATAAGAATAAACTATCAGCTGCCCTATTGCTAGCTATCCATATGTAAAGTAAAACCAAGCTATTGACATCCTTTGAAGTCATACTGGTACATAATAGGACTGGTGACAATGTGATGATTTCCACATTCTGGCAAAGGGGAGGATGAGGACATACTGGGCAATCCATTGGGGGTCTGTAATTGTAAAAAGATTAAGTACCCTTCTCTTAAAGCATACTCTAATCCAAGTAAAGCTTGCTCTGCATGCTCACTCACTCTCATTCTCACTCTCTCTCTTCTTTGTTCGTATACCCATCAGTGTTTCACCCTCCAGCCGTGAAACAATTTTTTGGTCTGAAACCTTTGATATAACGGACTTCTGAAATAACAGACATAATTCACTGGATAAATTTTACATTCAACTCCTTTACTTTCCATGCAGTATCACTATAAATTGTGTGTACAGGACTGTATTAGATGTACAGAGGAGTACTTCAGTGCTTTTTCTGCTATTTTTTAACATTATTCTGATTTAATGAGCATTCAGACAATCCCCCCCATTAGTATGTTATATTTAGGGATGACCAATATATTATCTTAGTAATATTAGACCCATTAGAGCTGCAATAATTACAATTATGTATTCACAAATTCATACTGATATAACATTTCAATTGCTGAATCAACTTTTGTATTAAGGTATTAATACTACTGTATTTGTATAAAATTAATAAGAGCTTTAATAAATGTTAATATTATTTAATGATTATGAAAAGAGGCTTATTCTTCAAATCTACTATTACATGTTTTGATGGGTTGTCCAAGAGTGTAATGAGGATAAACACACTGATAAATACTTGAGATTGTTTTTTAATAAATCAGCCATCTCCCACAGATGCAGGGTGACCTGAAAAAGAAGAGACAAATGTTTTTCGGTAAGATTATTATAACTATTGTATTCATGCAAGTTAAATTTGTAAGGTTCATTGAGTGCTACATGGCAGGGGAGAGAAAGAGAGATGGCAAACAAGGAAAGAGAATCATGGTAAGAAAATCAGCAGAGGAGGGAAGGTATGGTGACAGTAGATGAAGCAAATAAGTGTCAATTAAGAAATCATAAGTGAACCCTTGATTTGATAGACTAATGGGGGAAGGGGGTGTCTGTTAAAGCCAAATTACAATAATATTTTTCCATGATCATAACTGTAATGGAGAATTCTGTATTTAATGGACTTCATCTGTTAAATCTGGACATAAATTCATCCAGCAGACCAAAACAATGACAGACAATTCTGGATTTAACGTGCTCTGTCCATTGGTTCTGAATGTTATCTGGCCACAGATTTTGTCTGTTAAATCTAAAATCCATTAAATCTGGGTGTGTTAAATAGAGGCTTTGTTATACTGAGTCTAGATTTAATGTGGGACTATCGGAGAGGAGAACGGAGAGGGTAAACATGTCCAAAAAATTGAAGTAGACATCTGGGATGAAGTTAATATTCTCTCTGCTGACTGAGATAATCAATCAAGAGATACTGAACTATTAGAATAACCTCACAATCCCCACAGAGTGGCACTGGGCATCCTTCTATGAGATGACTATATGTGAGTCAGTGTCCAGTGTGTGGGCACTGATGCATTGTGTCCCAATGAAATTCACTGTAAAAAATAAAAAGCCACAATACCATGACTGAAACAATAAACAAACATCCCATACATAGGAGACTGAAACTTGTGATGATGTTTGAGTCCGACTTGAACTATCAACTAATCCAAGTTTCATGTGTGGATTATTTTTGTAAATTTACTGTAAATAAGTTATAAGATCAAAATGGAAACAATAATCAGCCACATAAAGAATAAATATTTTGATAAAATATTGAAGGTTCTTAGAATATTAACAGATAAAAAAGTAATCACCAGATCACACAAAAGTAGTGAGATACTTGTATGAAAGGCAAAATGGTAAAAAAAAAAAGTTGGTCACAATATATGCTGAGGCCAAAATTTAAATATAGAATGTAGTGATGCTGGTATAGATAAAATTGAAACAAAGTACAAAGACATGCAACAAAATTGCTGTAGGATCAGAATCATGAGTTAAGACTGAAAATACTAAAAATACACTAGTGGGTTGATATTAAACAGCAAGATAATAACAAATAACATACAAAAATGCTAAGAAAATAGATTGGTAAAAGATTCCTTAGCACCAACAACAGGGAAGTATCATTACATTCATGAATAGCTCTAAACCCGAGAGGTATTACAGCACCGTGTTTCATGCATGAGGAAATATCTTTACCATTAAAACAAAAATAATGGGTACTGTGCTTGGGCAACTACACTCTCTTAAGAGTAATCCATAGACAGGGAGCCCAGCTTTTTTTTTTTTTAAATAATGTGCTCTTTGTTTACGGACTGTGTTCGAGTGTGTAGTTTCTCAACCACAATACACAGAATCTCTGCTACCACATAAAGGTGATGACGCTTGGGATTGACAGAACAATTGCAAGTTGATAGAGAACAGTGCCAAAAGGATACTATATACAGTAGTTTATAGTCAAGTTGTGGTAGAACACTATAATGAAATCCAGAAGAGGCACTATGTCCTACACTGTACCATAGCAAATGCAAATTTTAACAATTATATGTCAGACTAAACACTGAAAACAAGACATGCAACATGAACTCTCTCCAGGTATACTCCAGGTATACTGCAAGAATGGCCATTCCTGTAGCTATGAATAAGAACAGTAATACATGTAAACACAAATGAACATATATAAGAATTCTTTTAGTGTTTAGGAATACTTTTATAGCAGATCGGTTGTCTCCCACCATGGCAAGGTGACCCAAAAAAGAATTAACACATTCACTATCATTCATTCAATCATTTTCTTGCTAAAAGCGTGTTGATATCACAGTAAAGATGGCCCTTCAATCTGCAACACCCCCACTCCTTCAAAATGCAGACACTGTACCTCTCACCTCCAGACCTGTATGAGAAATGTTACTCAGGGTAAAATGAGAGTAATGTATGTGATTACACTGTCTCTAATACTTCATACTATAACTTCTTATGTTTCAGAATAAAATAGGAAAAGGAAATAGTAAGTCATTTATGTAGTTAACTATACATCTGTATTTTTGTAAAGGGGTTAACAACAAATGAATGAGCAGTAATGAGGATAATAATAAAGAAGAAAAAGAAAAGACTGAGAAACAAAATATTTACGTAATAAATAAAGCGCAGTTATGGTAAACTCTTGATAAAATGGACCTAGATATAATACTTTTAAAACAATGGACAAAACACTGGGTAAGTTGTACTTTTAACTCCTTTATTTTCAAAGGTTATTGTAATATAACTGTAAACTGTGTGTACAGTACTACATTAGAAATACAGTAGAGTACTTAACTGTTTTTTATTTTTCAACATTAAGATTTAACAAACACTCAAAGGTCAAATTTATATGAAAGATAAGAGTGAGGTATTTAATAAGAAGAGATGACAGTAAATGTATTAACATGCATGAACGTCGATCAACCAGAGCCAACATTATAATCCTCGAGGGTAGGAAATAACCCTATAGAGGTGATACAGTGCCTGAGGTATGGGAGGCAATCGCATTTTATAAAAGGGAAGGGTAGCCCAAATTCCTTGGATCAAGAGCCCTTAATCAGCTTCAAGCACCCTGACCCCTTTTCCCTTGAAGAGGTTAAAGCCCACAGTTTCACTAGTCGCAGAAATTATTATGGACAGTATTTGGAGACTTTCAACAAGAATTTCACACTCAAACTTAAAGTTGTACCACAGGATGTACAGTACAAGTGACTGATGTTTACATCTTTGAAAACCAAGTTCATTTTAACTACAACTTTGTGCTTGTTTAAAATATTCATTTATTAATAAACAATTGTATTTCAGTACTGAATCTGTTTCTTTATTAGTAAACAAAGATTGTATTATAATAATTTCAGTAACACTACGCTGTGGTTCGTGGCTATGACAGTGCAGTTGGTAATCACACATACTGTATACATTAGTCATGGAAATTACTAAACCCATAGGGATAAGGGTCATACAACACCTGGGAAATGGCAGGTAATCAAGTTTAATCTGAGGAAAAGGAGAATAACTCCAATTCCCTGGATCAAGTCCTTTTACCAGCCTCAAGGCACTCCCCACGAAGGACATTCTTGTTAAAATAACACTAGACTTGATCTTGAGAATCCAATCCTGTGTTACTCTCCACGATGTGTTCTGGAGTGAGTTTATCTGCCTCTCCACACAACTAATTCTTGTATCTGCTCAGAGAACACCTTGTATATATGCTAATTTCATACTGTTTATCATACCTGTTAGCTATTCTGTGCATCCCATGTTTTATAATACACTATATATATACTACATATATACTATATATATATATATATATATATATATATATATATATATATATATATATATATATATATATATATATATATATATATACTATATATATATATATATATATACTATATATATATATATATATATATATATATTACTATATATATATATATACTATATATATATATATATATATATATATATATATATATACTATATATATATATATATACTATATATATATATATATACTATATATATATATATATACTATATATATATATATATATATATATATATATACTATATATATATATATATATACTATATATATATATACTATATATATATATATATATATATATATATATATATATATATATATACTATATATATATATATATATATATTATATATATATATATACTATATATATATATATATATACTATATATATATATATATATATATATACTATATATATATATATATATATATATATATATATATATATATATATATATATATATATATATATATATATATATATATATATATATATATATATATATATATATATATATATATATATATATATATATATATATATATATATATATATATATATATATATATATATATATATATATATATATATATATATATATATATATATATATATATATATATATATATATATATATATATATATATATATATATATATATATATATATATAATATATATATATATATATATATATATATATATATATATATATATATATATATATTATATACATACATACATACATATATTGTATATATGTATGTATGTATGTCTCTGAATACATGTTAAGAATAAAGAACCATTTGTATAAAGATTTTTTTATTGAGATTATCCTCTTAAACGTAACAAAATTAACATTTTGATATTCTTTACAAATATTTACTATTAACAAATTTTAAATATAGTGCAAAACAAACAAAACTCTCACATAAATAAGCATACACCTGGGCATTAAACACTTTGAAAATTTTGCTGATAAATAAGATACGTACAGTATAATAATTAATTAGACACCCTTATTAAAGATATGAATTAAAGCAAATTAATAAAAAAACGACTAGGAAACAATGTCACACCTACTTAGTTTTTTTAACATGCCAATGCCTCCCACCATAATAGGGTGACCCCCACCCCCCTAGGAAAAAGAGGAAATGCATTCACCATCATTCATTCAATTGCTGTCTTGCTTTTCGTGACACTTGAATTTTCTAATTAAAAAGGAAAAAAACAGTACAGGCTGGCCCCACTTACACAGCAGGTTACCTTCCGGGCTACTGCTGTAAAGCAAAAATTGCTGTAAAGTGAATCATAGCCTTTTTCTCACTTTCAAATGAATATAAAAGTGAGCAATATAGCTAGGCCTAAAAATACATATACAGTACACACATTACTTACCTTAAAATATTTTCGTCCTTAGCTTAACCCTTTCAGGGTCGAGACCCCTGATCCTTAACTCGTTTTCAGGGTCGAAACATTTTTGGAAAAAAAATGTTTTTTCTTATGAAATGATAGAGCATCTTTTTCCGATCATGATGACACCAAAAGTATGGAATTTGGTGAAAAACTAACAGAATTATGCTCTCGCAAAGTTAGCGGTATCGACGATATTTACGCATCGGCAATTTCGCCAACTTTGAGCCCTATTTTCGGCCAATTCCAATGTCTCAGTCTACTAAAATTATAGCTATTTTTCTAGAATTCCATTTGTTCTATCGATTGAGTACAAGAAACTGCCAATTTACCAATTTCAACTACCCAATAAAGTGGTCAGAAATTGGCAATTTGGCCAATTTCACACAAATTTCAAAAGATGTCAATTTCAAAATAGGGTCCAGAATAAATAAGACAGACATTCCTGGCATTAAAATAACATTTTATCTGTTCAGTAGTCACGTCTCCAGGCCTCTCTTACATTACTTTTGCTTTCCATTTTGAATTTTTATTCTCACAAAAAAATAGAAGATTTTCTGTTATGTATACTACTGCATCATTGTAAAAGAGGTATAAATAATATCAGCGCACTTGTGCAAGAATATTAGACTCGTCAGTTGATGTGTATTGGACACGTGGCGTGATTTGTTTACTCTTGATCATCAGAAAAAATCGAACATTTTCGCTACTTTGCACTCAATTTCAAGGTACTTGTCATCGTGAAACCAAACAAAATTATCTCTATTTCTGTAATATATGTTCCACTCTATCAAATGAGACCAAGAAAACGAGAATACAGCCATAAATACTATACGAAAACAGACTGCAAAGTCGCTGTTTTAAACCAAAAACACGGTCGGAGTTTTTTTCTCCTCATTATGCACTGTGTGCTGCAGGATTTTTTTATACTGTGCACACTGCCCGCACAGACCCATTCTCTCACATCTAGGCCTACCAGCCTTTTCCCGCTTGATTTGAGGGCACTAGAATTTATGCGTACTAGTACGTCAAATACCCTGGTGCGTAAGACGTACTAGTACGTCAAAAACCCTGTAAGGGATAAAATGAGTGGAAATCTGAATAAATGAAGAATGGGTATAATTTAAAACCGCTGTATTAGCTAAACACTGTAAAGTGAAGCGCTGTAAAGCGGGGCCTCTCCTGTATATTGTGTTATCAAGCACCCACTGGGAAAAGGGTGAGGCAGATTTTGAAATACAGTGGACCCCCGAGTAACGTAAAAAAATCATTCCAGAAGCCTGCTCAAGTGCCATTACCGAACGAATTTACTCCCTTAAGAAAAAATGTCAAGTAGGTTAGTCCATTCAGACCCCCAAAAATACACTTACAAAAGCACTTACAATATTATACTTACATAATTGTACGATTTCCGGGGTGTACGTAACTCGGGGGTCCACTGTACAGTAGAACCCCCATATCCGTGGATTCTGTTTCAGTTATTCACGGTTTACTGTGGCCCAAAAATAACCCTTAATTTTGCTTAATAATGACCACAAAGTACAAAAGTAGTGATGGAGGCAGTTCTTCAAAGCCTAAGAGAAGTCGTAATGTGTTTCCCATCAGTGAAAAAGTGCTAATTCTCCACTTATTGTGCATAATTAGGTATCCCGTAGCTCAATCACTAGCGCACTCAGCTCACACACTTAGGTCCGGTGTTCGAATCTACTTCAGTACGGCTGGAAAACATTAGGGATGTGTTTCCATAAGAAGCCTGCTGTCCCTGTCCCTGTTCACCCATCAGTTTAAAATGGGTACCTGGGTATTAGTCGACTGGTATGGGTCGCATCCTGGGACAAAACTGACCTAATTTGCCTGAAATGCTCATCATAACAAGCGGCTTTCTATATAGTAGTATGTCATTGATGTCAGCTAGGCCTCTATACCATGTACATGTACTTGTAGTAAATAAAGATATTATTATTATTATTAAACTTTATCATAGGCATGTATGTAAATGAAAAATGACTTATGTATAGGGTTTGCTACTATCTGCCCAAAATGCCTCAGCATGATAGTGGCTTTCTTTGTTCCAATCAAATTATGAAATGTAAACACACATTGTAACCTTAGCAAAGAAATAAAATTTTATTTTATTTTATTTTATCCATGGTTTCAGGTATCCACGGTATATCTTAAAACGTACAGTAGTCTCCCCATATTTCCCGTGGATATGGGGAGACTACTGTACACCCTATCACAATTATGTATAGGGTTATGTATAGGGTTTGCTACTATCTGCCCAAAATGCCTCAGCATGATAGTGGCTTTCTTTGTTCCAATCAAATTATGAAATGTAAACACACATTGTAACCTTAGCAAAGAAATAAAATTTTATTTTATTTTATTTTATCCATGGTTTCAGGTATCCACGGTATATCTTAAAACGTACAGTAGTCTCCCCATATTTCCCGTGGATATGGGGAGACTACTGTACACCCTATCACAATTTTATCATGGTCCCTTTTATTTGCACATACCTTTTCTGCATTATCTGTTTAGAGAGCACAAAAAAAAAAATGCATCAAAATGCTGGACGCCAAGTAACTAGTCGCCAGATAACTGACGACCTACGATACCATGAATCAGTGATTCAGATACGTATTAGGTTTCCTAACGCTAATTTTCATAAAAGTTTCCAGAGACCATCGAGGATACAGTAATATATTTTATGTGGATTAGCAATGGAGAAACTTTTAAAAGTATTGTTAGATATCTGGGGAACATCTGAGACTAAGATTGTCTTGAATGTTGTAGTATTGTACTGTAGCAGTAGTATTGTTAGATATCTGGGAAACATCTGAGACTAAGAGTGAGTGACTTGAATGTTGTAGTATTGTACTGTAGTAGCAGCAGCAGCAGCAATAGTATTATTGTACTGTAGTAGTAGAAGCAGCAATAATATTAAGAACAAAAGAGTGACAAAAGAAAGAGAAGAGAAAGAACAAGAGAGAGATAGAGATGAGATATGAGAGATGAGATGAGATATGAGACATGAGATGAGAGAGAGAGAGAGAGAGAATGAGAATTAGATGAGAGAGAGAATGAGAATTAGATGAGAGAGAGAATGAGAGAGAGAGATATCGAAAAAAGTGAGAACAAGTACATAGGAAAGGTAAATAGCAGAAGACTTTACAGTGTACACTGAGGATATCTACAGAGGAGTATCCACTCTCTCAATAGAGGAAACCATAGAGGTTAAAAGTAGAGGTGAAGAAAATATAATTGATTACAAAGTAATACTGCAATGTGTCATCAATAAGGTTAAGATTCATCGCTGAGCAGAGCTCAATATGTAGTGCACAATGGCATCTACAGTAAGTAGTATGAAAGTTTAATATATCTTCAGAGAACCAATAACTTTGCCCAATTTGGAAATCAAAATAAAATACCCCATAAATGACTGCCCAATTTGGAAATCAAAATACCCTATAAATAATTTATTGATCTGGATAGTTACAAAATGAACTCATACTAACCAAGACGGCAGTTTCTCAAAAATCTATTTTTTTTTTTTAACACTTCAGTATCTATTACTGTACTGCATTTGAGAAGCCAAGAGTCGAGATGTATTATGAATTATCAATTACAAGTCACATACATACATTAGAAGTAATGCTCAACATAAAATTAAAGCTTGAATTGGTCTGACATATGGGAGATACAGTAGGACGTCATTTAGCACGAGATTATGTTACACGTTACCGGTATTGCACGATTTAAGTTTTGCGACACATTATCATCTTACACGACGTAAAGATGATATTACACGGTTCAGCAGGAGGGGAAAAATTTTAGCGCGGTCGCCCGCGGTGGGTTAAACCATTGAGTCAGTGGGGAGTCCTTGTGCCATCCCCGCCACCTCACCCACCCACGCATCCCTCCCAGCGTTCAGTTTGGTTCGTACACGTGCAGGACGATAAGTATCGGGAAGCTCGCTGTGTTTATTTACATTCATTTCCTGATTTTCATTGCATTTTGATAAATATACCAAGAAATCATGGCACCCAGTAAGCATACAAGTGTTCCAGCAAGTGACAAGAAAAGTTTAAGCGTTCAAGTCTAGGAATTTCAAAGAAAATCGAGATATTAGATAAGCTTAAGAGTGGCTCACGTGTGAGGGATATAGTGAGGGCCTATGGCCTTAATGAAGCGTCAGTTCGTACGATTAGGAAGAATGAGGCAAATAACGAGCTTGTGTAATGAATAACCCAAAATGTGACCGCATGAAAAGAATGACACGTAGGTCCCAACAAGTAAATAAAACTGAAAACTTGTTGCTTGAGTGGATCGAACAGAAAACAAAGAAAGGTGCACCACTTAGTTTTCTCTTAATTAGGGAAAAGGCCTTACAGTTGTTTAAAGCAGTGTGTGATAAGGAAGGCAGACCTGAAAACGCGTGTATGTTTACCACAGGCTGGTTCAAGAACTTTAAGTTGCATAATAAGTTACATAATATTAAGTTTTCTGGTGAAAGTGCTTCAGCTGATCATACAGCAGCAAGTAATTTCCCTGCTGAATTTCAGGAACTTATTTCCGAGGGTGGCTATGAGCCACAGCAAGTTTTTAATGCTGACGAGACAGGTGTTTTTTGGAAGAAAATGCCAACACGAACTTTTATCAGTCAGGAAGAGAAAAGTGCATCGGGCTTCAAGGCAGCAAAGGATCGCTTCACCTTGCTCCTTTGCGGTAATGCATCAGGTGATTTCAAGTGTAAGCCCATGGTTATTTACCGCTCTAAGACTCCTCGTGTTTTGAGAGGTGTGGATAAAAACACCTTACCAGTAATTTGGAAGTCAAACCAGTCAGCATGGATGACAGAGGAAATATTTATTGACTGGTTTAAGCATCACTTAATTCTTTCACTGGTTTTCCCTTGCTTGAGAGTCAGGTTCAGGAAATTGTTCAGCTGGCAAGGAGATTACCAGGTGATGGTTTTGAAGATATGAATGAAGATGATGTGAATGAACTCTTAGAAGATGATGATGATGAAGACAGGAGTCCAGAGGAAATGTTGGCAGAGTTCGTGCACAGATGCAAGGGAGGAGATAACAGAAGAAGAACCTGAAGAAAAAGAGTTAACATTGCAGCAGTTACGTGAGCAGTTCCATATTATTGGTAAAGTGCAGACTTTTTCACTGAAGGGGATCCTGACAAAGCTAGAAGCAGGGCTTTGAAACAGGTCTAGACCAGCTGATGATGCCTACCGTCAGCTGTATAATGTAATGCAGAAAAAAAGCCCAGAGATCCATTACAGAATTTATGCACACTGCAATACAACCATCGACTTCAGCACCAGAACCTCTACCATCCACTTCTACCGACAACCAACAAGCATCCACCTCAGCCCAGTAGGGCCACACCATCCATATCCACTCTTCACTACCATCCACAAACATCATTACCCACAATTTAAGGTAAGAAATACTATTATTTCTATTGCATTTGTAGTCTTAAGAAGTAATAGATCATGACAATGCACTACAATTACATATCCACCTCAGCTCAGTAGGGCTACACCATCCATATCCACTCTTCACTACCATCCACAAACATCATTACCAACAATTTAAGGTAAGAAATACTATTATTTCTATTGCATTTGTAGTCTTAAGCAGTAATAGATCATGACAATGAACTAAAATTACATATTCGCCTTCAATTTTTGCAAGATCTGTTGGTCTAAAAAAACTTGTTTGGCTTTTCGGGGACTCTCAGAAACGTAACCCTATTTTTCCCATAAGTTCTGTTAATTATTTAAGACGAAATTATCTAACACGACTTTTTCAGGAACGTAACTATCGTGCTAAATGACATTCTACTGTATATACAGTGGACCCCCGAGTTTCGTAAAAACATCACTCCTGAAGTCTGCTCAAGTGCCATTACCGAACGAATTTACTCCCTTAAGGAAAAATGTCACGTAGGTTAGTCTATTTCAGACCCTCAAAAATACTTTTCCACAAGCACTTACAATATTATACTTACATAAATGTACGATTTCCGGGGTTTACGAAACTCGGGGGTCCACTGTACAGTGGACCTCCGAGTTTCAGTCATAATTCATTCCAGAAGGCTGCTCAAGTGCCATTACCGAATGAATTTACTCCCTTAAGGAATAATGTCAAGTAGGTTAGTCCATTTCAGACCCCCAAAAATACACTTACAAAAGCACTTACAATATTACCAATATTACATAATTGTATGATTTCCGAGGTGACCGAAACTCGGGGTCCACTGTATGTACATATATATATACAGTGGACCCTGCTATAACACCGAATCGTACATTATGTAAGTATATATTGTAAGTGCTTAAGTTGGGGTCTGAAATAGACAACTATGTGACATTATTTCTTAAGAGTAAATTCGTTTGGAATGGCATTGAGCAGCTCTGGAATGAATTTTCATTAGCCGGGGTCCACTGTATAGTGTACATACAGTGGACCCCCGAGTAACGAGCAAAATTCATTCCAGAAGTCTGCTCAAGTGTCATTACCGAACGGATTTACTCCCTTCAGAAATAACGTCAAGTAGGTTAGTCCATTTCAGACCCCCAAAAATACACTTACAAAAGCACTTACAATATTATACTTATATAATTGTACGATTTCGGGTGCTCGAACTGGGGTCCACTGTATATATATACGATATACAGTGGACCCCGGTTTACGATAGTCTCCAAACTCGCCCTTTTATGTAAGTTTATTTTTGTAAGTGTAATTTTGAGGGTCTAAAAGGACTAATCTAATTTACATTATTCCTTATGGGAATAAATTCGTTCAGTAATGGCACTTGAACAGCATTCTTGAATGAAAAAATGACGTAATCCGGGGGTCCACTGTATATACAGTGGACCCCTGAGTAACGTAAAAACTTCATTCCAGAAGCCTGCTCATTTGCCATTACCATACGAATTTACTCCCTTAAGGAATAATGTCACATAGGTTAGTCTATTTCAGACCCCAAAAATAAAATTCCACAAGCACTTACAATATTATACTTACATAATTGTACGATTTCCGGGGTGTTCGTTACTCGGGGGTCCACTGTATGTATATATATACAGTGTACCCCTGACTTGCGGTCGGTCTGAGTATCGGTCAGTTCAAGTTTCAATTGCTTTTTTTGGTCCAATTTTTCCACGCCAACCTGTCATTTCCCCAATTATCGGTCCGAGTACCAGACCTGTCCGCCTGCCCGCACTTGCGCCAAGTCTAGCTTTGTTTACCATTGAGAGAACCCAGCGCACTCATTCAAACATTTCACAATAATTTTATTGTGTTTATTGATTGTTTATTCATTGTCACTGAAATAAGTCACCATGGGTCCAAAGAAGCTTCCTAGTGGCACCCATGTGGTAAAGAAAGTGAGTAACACCATCGAACTGAGATTAAGGAAATTTGTTCAATGTGGAATAAGGTGCAGGAATTTGTTGAAAAATACCACCCTGAGCAAGCTGAAATAAGCCAACTCTGCAACAAGTTCAGTGACAGCCATATTGCACTTCAGGAACATGTTAAAGAGGCACCAGAAACAGAGGACTATGGACAGTTATTTTGTGAGATAGGAGTCCAGTGACTCTGAAGCTGGTCCTAGTGGCATTAAAAGACCAAGAAGGGAAGTAACCCCAGATAGGGCTTTGATACCTGAAGTCTTTATGGAGGGGGATTCCCCTTCCAAACACTAAGCCCTCCCTCAATTTTCCTATCTTCCAGATGCCAGCAAGTTTCTTCAATAAAGGTAAGTAAATGTTATTTTAACCCTTAAACTGTCCACACGTAGATATGCGTTCACGTGCGTAGCTGACCGAATATTTTGAGAAAAATAAATTGTTCTTTTTGTTTAAAATGAAGCGTGCATTTTGTTTGTCATTCCCACATTTTGTAATACTGCACACATGAGTGCACAGACCCATTCTCTAATCTCTAGGCAACTCAGACTTATCGTGGCAAGGTTAAAGCATTTGAAAAACGTAGATCTGCGTTCGGTCAGCTACACACGTGAACGTATATCTACGTGTGGACAGTTTAAGGTTAAATGTAAATTTATAAATTTAATATGTGTTGTTATTATGTGTTATGTATTTTGTGTATGTAAAACTATAGTTTTTTTAAAAATTATTTTTTTTTTTTAATATTTTTGGGTGTCTGGAATGGATTAATTGTACAGTGGACCCTCGGTTAACGAAATTAATCCGGTCCAGGAGCTATTACTTAATCTGAATCTTTGTTATCTGAAACCTTATTTCCATAAGAAATAATGTAAATACAATTAATTCGTTCCACAAAAAATAATCACTCAAAAAAAAAAACAATAACATTTACTTACCTTTATTGAAGAGTTGCAGGCATCTGGAAGGTAGAGTTACTGACAGGGGCAGGGTGTTAATGGTTGGAAGGGAAATCCCCTCAAAAGGACTTCAGGTAACAAGTCCCTCTCTGGGGTTACTTCCTTCTTTTCTTTTTAATGCATGAATGCTACACTCCTGCATGCCTGCTACACTCCTGCATGCCTGCTGCACTCCCTGCATGCCTGCTGCACTCCCTGCATGCCTGCTCACTCCTGCATGCCTGCTACACTCCCTGCATGCCTGCTACACTCCCTGCATGCCTGCTCACTCCCTGCATGAATGCTACACTCCTGCATGAATGCTACACTCCCTGCATGCCTGCTACACTCCCTGCATGCCTGCTACACTCCCTGCATGCCTGCTCACCCCTGCATGCCTCACACTCCCTGCATGCCTGCTACACTCCTGCATGCCTGCTACACTCCCTGCATGCCTGCTACACTCCTGCATGCCTGCTACACTCCTGCATGCCTGCTACACTCCCTGCATGCCTGCTACACTCCCTGCATAAATGCTACACTCCCTGCATAAATGCTACACTCCCTGCATGCCTGCTACACTCCCTGCATGCCTGCTACACTCCCTGCATGCCTGCTACACTCCCTGCATGCCTGCTATACTCCCTGCATGCCTGCTACACTCCCTGCATGCCTGCTACACTCCCTGCATAAATGCTACACTCCCTGCATAAATGCTACACTCCCTGCATAAATGCTACACTCCCTGCATGCCTGCTACTCTCCCTGCATGAATCTACACTCTTTATCACAGGGCTGGCACTAGGAGCTTTCTTTGGACCCATGGTAGTTTATTTAGCAGTTGCAAGCACTAAAAACAGTGGAATAATGACAATATCTGGTATAAATGCTTGGGTGGAGGGTGGTGGTCGCTCTGCTTGTAAACAATAGCACACTGACGCTCCCTGGAGTGCGCGCCAGCTGCGCTGCACGCGGACACGTCCGGATGAATTGTTAACCGAACAAACATCGTTAACCGCAATCATTTTTACTCAAAATATCGTTACAGAAATTATCATTATCCGACAACATGTTAACCGAGGTATGATTGTATATATATATACAGTGCTGTTCAAGTGCCGTTACTGAATGAATTTGTTCCCTAAAACAAATTTAATTTTTTCCCCCTCATTTACAAAAACCTTTTAAAAAACCCTTTTTCTTTGGGGGGGAACCGGGGCCCTGTTTTTTTTTTTTCCCCCTCCCCCACAACCCCAAAAAGAAAAACCCCTTTTCACTCATTTCCCCCCCCCCCTAACCTTTTTGGGGCCCCCTAAAAACCCTTTCCCCTGTCCTTTCCCGACCCCCCCAAACCCGGGATTGGTTCCTTTCCCTCCCAAAAAATTTTCTTTTCCTGAACCCCCAAAAAAAACCTGCACCCCCCTCCTCGGGCCCAAAACCTTTCTATTTCCCCCAAATCCCCCTCAAAACCCCCCCCAAAAAACCCTCCTAAAACCCCCCCCCCCCTTTCCCCCCCGATAAGCTTCCCCCTTTTAAAGCCATTTTCCCCTAAATGAAAACCCCCAAAATTTCCCCCCTTTTTCCCCTCAACCCTTTTTTTTTTTTTTCCCCCCAAAACCCCCCCCCCCCCTGCCTCCCCCCTCCCCCCTTTAACCCTGCTTAACCCCTTAAATTTTACCCTAAAATTTTTCCTTTCCCCGGCTTTTTTTCCCGTTTGCCCACCCCCCTTTCCTTTAATCCCCTTTGGGTAACCTTTCCCTTTAAAACCCATCCGCTACAAGTCAACCCAAAATTAAAAAATTCACTTCTTCCATAATCCCTTCCCCCAATGTGATATCCCCAATTTTTTTTTATTTAAATCGTTTGATACCCTATCACCTTTCTTCCTATGTTCACATTCAACTTTCTGCCTTTTCCAAAAACCCAAATGGGCCCCCCTTTCCTTTGCAACTTTTTTCAGAATTCCCATAAGCACATATCATCAGCAAAAAAAAACATTTTCATTTAATTCCCTAATTTAATCCCCCCCTCTCCCAACACCCTAATTTCTTTTACAACCCCCATCTTAAAAAGTGGACCCCGGTTTCGATCCCAAACTCAAAATTAAAATTTTTTTAAATTTTTTAATGTATTTTTGGGGGGTAAAAAGGTAATCTAATTTACTTTTCCTTATGGGAAAAATTTGTTTGGAACGGACTTGAACAGCATTCTGGCAATTAATTAAAACCAACTGTATATTAAACAACCATGGTGACATTAACATCCCTTTAAAAACCTCTTTTACGGGGAAGACCCCTCTCGCCATACACCTAACCTGAGCCTCACTATTTTTAAAACTTTCCTTAAACACCCCTATTCCATAATTGAACTTTGCCACTTTGCCCCTACCCACTCAAACCCTTTTTTCAAACCAAAATGCAATAAAAATTCCCCCTCCTTTATTAAATACAGGGTCCCGGTTAAGATGGCCCCCAAACTCACCCTTTATGTAAGTTTTTTTTTTAAATGTTTTGTAAGGTTTTTTTAAAAGGGATGTTGTTTTACATTTTCCTAAGGGGGATAAATTTTTTAAGGTTTTGAAAGCATTTGAAAAAAAAAATTTTTAACCGGGGTACCACTACTCACAAACCCAATTAAAAGGGATTACACTCCCCCTCCCCCATTAAACCCCTTTCTCATCTAATCCTCCCCTTCTTACCTTAATTTTTCAATAATAACCCTCTTAATTTTTTCCCGGTATCCCAAAAATTTTTTTTTTTTTTAAAAACACGGCCTTTCCCCCCCCGGCAGGTCCCAAAAAAAAACCATCATCATTCACCCATATTTTGCCAGAGGGGGGGTTTTTAAATACAGTTATAAAAATGAAATTAAACCCCCCCCTTCAGAGTGGGCCTGTACTTCCCCCCAGTAAACTTTTCCCATAATTTTAAACTCTTTTTTTCCCCTTCCTTTAATAAAGGAAATTCATGCCCTGCCAACCCCGGTACCTTCCCCCCTTTCATACATTTTTTTTTTTTTAACACGGGATTCCCACCAAGGCAGGGGCCTGAAAAAAAAAACTTTCATCATCATTACCCATCACCTTGCCAGAGGGGTGCTTTCACTCAGATAAAAAGCAAAAAACCCCCCTTCAGAGTGCAGACACGTACTTCCCATCTCCAGGTCAAGTCCGCCGCCGGCCCCCGAACCTTTAAAAAGTTATTTTCCCCCCAACAGCAGCTTTAACCCTTTGGAGGGGGACAATCGCTTTTGGAGGGGACGATAGTAGAAATTTAGGGCCCAAATTAAGCGCGAAATGGGGAGGCCAGTGGTGAGAGAATGGGGGTCTTAGTGTGCTAGGAAAAACCCGGGCAGGGCAGGGGGGAACGCCAGAGTACACTCTGATCACCATGCCCCAAGAAACCCCCCCCTCGGGGTTGGAACACCCCAGGGCAGTTCTAACAATGGGAGTGCAGGGGATGAGTTTCGGTTTTAGGGTTGGACCAAATAATACCAAATACCCCAAAAGGGAAAAAACCCGCGACCCCCACCCCCTCCGGGTTTTGGGGTCTTTTTTCCCCCAATTTTTCCGAAAGAAAATGTTTTTCTCAAACCCAGACTCGTGTGACAATGGTGATGATAGTGATATGAATATGAACCCAAGCTCTTCAAAAAAGTTCCAG